>BGPR01010807.1:0-50981 GCA_013235015.1 Araneus ventricosus
GTTTTTTTTTTGTTAAAATCTCCTAGATGTTGGAAGCTCAATATATTTCTTTAACTAGTTATAGACTAATATTCGTTATAATTATTTGAACCTTTATTCCACTCTAAATTTTGTATCTTGGATGATGCCAACAATAAAATGTAATTGATGCTACGACTGACAATCTGAATTCTCTCCAGCGAAGAGAGGAAAACGAGACAAACTGAATCTTTCTCTGCTGTTGACAGGGCCCAGCTGTAACTTGAAACCTCGATTGCAAACATTCCTTTTTAGACGCTAACAGACATTTGGCAGAAGTGTTACTGCAGAGCATATCTTAATCCTCTAATACCGGATGAAACCGTTTGAAGGATTTTTGGATCTTAATGGGTTGTTTTCAAATTGAACTGCCATTTTGATGTCTCGACCATTGGAATATATTAAAGTTTTCCGTCAATGTAAACCGATATTGTCTGTTCTCTAATTCAACTTATAAAACTACAATTCGCGATTCCTGTTAGGATTGCGAAGCAGAGTGCTAGGGGCTCGAAAACGTTTCTCTTTAAGGTTGGTTAATACGGTGGAATTTTGCTAATTAAGCTGACTGGACACAATAAAAATTCAATTTGTCTAAAAATTCGAATTAATAGAAAATGGGGCTAAAAATGAGTGGCAAAAGAAAATTTTTAAGCTAAAAAGGGCAACGAAGATTTATTTTTAACGTTTAACAGTTTTGATAAATAACCTTACGTGATTTTAATAAATTAAGTAATAATTATAATTAAGATTTTTTAATAATTTTAAAAATAATAATTTCAACTAATAAGTAATTTTAATAAAGAAACAGTATACATTACTCTGAATACAACAGTTGTACAATAAGACTTCAAAATAAACAACAAATAAAAATATATATAATGTGTCCAAAGCTTTTTTAGAAAAAGGGATAACTTTTTATTGCTTTTTTTGATTGAATACTATATTGCATACAGAATAAAGTCTTCGAATGGATTAAGGACCTTGAAAAAATTATTTATTTAGGTTCATTAAGAACACAAGATGCGAAAGTATTTAATTAACGAAAACAACTCAAAAATAAAAATTAACTTTTTTTCAATTTTTAGTTATTACTTCGGTGTAACCGATGTAAATTCGTATTATAAACAATATTTTAACATTATGCGCATAGGAAACTCAAAGAACCAGAGAAAAAATTCGAATAGCTGTCGAATTCCAATTAAAAGCCTCCGAATCAACGCAACTTCACTGTAAGAAATTCAGTCATTTTTGCATATTAAATTATTTTCTTTTGCAGTATATGAACATGACTATAAACATTTAAAATCTACTTAGTCTATATCAAAAAGATAAGTTGAAATTTGTCACGTTTCTATGAAATTAAAATTAAGCAAAATGAATTCGGAATAAAGATAATAGTTGAACAATACGAATTCGAAGAACAGGAGAAAAAATTCGAATTAACGGAGTTCCATTATAGTAACAATTCATACAGTTTTTACGAAGTCTCGCACCATTGGCATGAAATGTCAGGGTGTATTAAATACCGAAAATGTTAAAAGATACTGAATTCTGATCATAAATGTATTCTAACTTCATTTAAACATTGAAGGATGGGAATGAATGGAGCTCAGCACAGCTAATATGTTTGTGAGAAATCCATTTACTTCCGAAATTGGTTTTCCTGTCTCCATTCTGCCTTTCAATCAGTTCTGTAATTGAGGTCCGGAATTTCAATTCGATCGATTTCATGTGTCCTAGTTTTCGCTTTTATTATAACCAGAAAATTGAATTTGGAACTTTCAATCGAAAATCGAAGATGTTCTGTAACTAACTAAAATTCGATAGATTTTTAATTTGACCTGTTCCGTGTACAGGTACGCATTATTTCCGCCTGTTTTATGATACGCATAAATTAATCTTGCATACAATTAATCCGTTAGTAATGAATTTAAGTCTATAAAATTCATTTATGTTATTCATTCCAAACAGGGGCGAATCCAGGATTAGGGTCGGGGGGGGGGGGGGGGAGTCATAAAAATTTTGTATCGTAATGACGAATATCAAACCTTAAGGCTTATATAAACAAAAACACTTTAACTTTACAGACATTCCTCTCCTGACAATAAGAATAATAAAGAACACTGCAATACTTTCGATAATTTAATAAAAAATGCTATGAAGTAACTAGCCAAAAAATGTTTTCGACCGCGCAACGCTACAAGTACAAGTGGAATGACTAGAAAAGTAGGAAAATTTTCGAGCCTGCAAAGCCAGAAAGCAATGTTGTAACGATTTTATTACTATTTTTTTAAATGAAAATTAAGAACAAATAGTTGTAGTGATTTTAAATTAAATCAAGAATTTTTGTTTATCTCTGGGGGGGGGGGGGCGGCAGCCCGATAGCCCCTCCCCTGGATTCGCCACTGATTCCAAATGTTATTTAGATGTGCCAATTTGTTAAATACGTCTTGCATAAGTATTAGCATTCAACTTCTAAACTATCAATAGTCGGTGGCAGATATGTGGTCTTCAAGATCAGAGGATCACCCCCGGGGCCCGGTTCCAACAAACATACACATTATACGCTATCCTGGTGCACGTTAAATCCTTTGGGGTCAAGTTTCTTTCGCTATTTAGGTGTAGAAGTTTAGAAACGGACAGGTCCATTTTAAGAAATTTGAGCTCCCTGGTCTAGAGTAATTTGGAGCCCCACCATAACCGTAACTAGGAATTTCAGCGGAATTCCCAGTTACAGTTGGGCTTAGGGCCCAACGAAAGAGAAGGCCACCTAATAAAATAATTGAGGAAAATAATCAACTGTTCGTTGACTTACAGTTTTGCAAATCGGCGGCTTTAAAATAAAATAAAAAAATGAAGCTAACTTCCTCCACCCTTAATTGTATACGTAACTAATTTCAACGGTTACAATATATATATAAGTATTTTTTAATTCTTTTCTATGTATTTATTATATACTTAATATTTACATTAATGTAATAGATCATATACAAATACTCTTTATTGTAGTGAACATTTTTAAAATTATTTAATTAATTGACACAAAATATGCATTTTGATTTATAGCATATGATATATCGTCACTTAACAAGCTACATCACCTATCTCAATTTTTTGAAATTTCAAAGAGTAAGAAAATACTGAATGTTTAGCAACTAATGACGACAATTAGTTAAATTAATTGACTGATACCTAAATTCTAAAATTATTAAAGTAGTGTATTGTCATCGAGAATACATAGGTGTACAAAGTTTCTATACTATGGCATATCAGGGAATGAGTGGAAAATAGATTACGAAATTCCGTCATTAGGAAGATAAAACAAGTCAAATTAAATAAAAGTTTGTGAAAACGCAACGCAAAAAATTGTGACACGCAAAAATAGTGTTGACAAATATAAATCCGACTTACGACCGATTTGTCAATCGGAAAGGAACTCGGTCTAAGTCGAGATGACCCTTTACATTTATGTGCAAGTAATCGTGGATATAATAACAAACTATTCTTTCAAAAATTCTGCAAATAAGAGGGGGAAATAGCATGGCTATCAAACTGTATGGATGAAGAAAATATTATTTTTTAATTTTGAGGCGACATAAAACTTATTTTTTCGAATTACATTTCTGAAGTTATTGCCGGAAAATTTCGCAATCAAAAGATAACGATTGCAAATCGCCGGTGGTAAAGGTGATTTATGATGGTTTTTTTGGAATTTTAATGATGCCAATCGTAAACATGTAGACACAGTTTTCACCGCACATTGTCATTTCTTTATGTGGGAGTATACGAGAATGTTGAGGACAGATCAATCCCAGTTTTTAAGGAGGGATAAAGAAAAATTACCTCTTTTTAAAAACGGATTTAAGATGGGATTTCCAGTGTCACATTAATTCTGTCTTGGATGTATGTTAAAATTACAGTGGAACTTGGATAATTCGAAGTTGACGGATCGCAATAAAAATTTGATTTAACCGAAAATTCGAATTAACTATGGAGAAGCCGCACCTTTGAAAGTTTAATCTAAGCCGCGTGGTGTCTGATAGACAGCGCCCTCTTTGCTCGTTAATAATCGTACATATTTTATTAATATCTTTCAGTTTTTATTTTCATAAGTTTTATATTTTTACTACATCTTATGTCATTTTTATTGGGGAGGAGAACGTGCAAACGTTTTTCAACTACTCTCAGCAACGAAATAAAATTCGCTTGGCGTCTGTCAGACGCCTAAGACTTCTCTAGGGTTAAGAAAAATCGGGTCTAAAAATGAGTGCATGAAGAGGAAACAATTTTAAAACTAAAATGGAGTAAAAATTTATTTTTAATATGTAACAGTTTTAATAAATAACGCAAGTTAATAAATGAACAGTATGTGTTTGTAATAAATGAAGTAAAACAATTATAATTTAAAAACTTTTAATAACTTACAAAATGATATCAATTGATAAATAATTTTTATAAACAAATAGTAGCATTAAACACAGCATTTTGAATATAACAATTGTCCAATAAAACTTCAAATTAAACAATACATTTAGATATTCAAAGTTTCTTAAAAAGGGATATTTTTTTTTTATTGAGTACATAACATTGTACAGCAGTAAATTTTGAGTGAATTAACCCCTTAAGCCCCGCGCCGTCATATTGACGTGCATCGAATTATCGCATTTTTAGGTTTATAAACTGAAATGTAATCGGTAATTAGCTTTATAATTTGACACAAAAATTACGTAGAATCCATAAGCATCTCAAGTATTCTATGCCTTCTTAGATGAATGAAAACGACAGCCCCTTTCCAAAACAGGGGTCATCTTATTAGATAGCAAAAAAAAAAAAAAAAAATGCGACCCTTAAGGGGTTAAGGACCTTAAAAACGTATTATTTGCAATCATTAAAGACGCATTGTACGGACTTATTTAACTAATGAAAATAACTCATAAATTATAAAATAAATTGTATAATTTTCAGTTTTGTCTTCAAACGGAAATTACGGGCGATATTGTTACATTAGGTTTGTAGGTAATTTTAAGAAGCAGAAAATAAATAAATTACCGACAAATTCGAATTAAAAAACGTTCGAATTAGGCCAGTTTCACTGTGTCATACGCACTTGTTAAAAATTACCAGAAAAATCTAATACATGAAATAATGCTCAAAAATTCGAATCAATGCCATGCCCTAATTTCCTCCGCGGATTTCCTCGAAACCGACCTGAATTTAAATTGATGCAGAACGCCTACTAATCGGAAAGTCGAACTTCGCATCTGAAAATCGCCGAGTGGTAGGTGCTCTTGTTTTAATTGATCCCCATCAGCTCGGTTGCAGCCGATCACGTGACAGGGGCTGATTGAGGAAGCCGGATGGAACAATTGGATGTCATTAAGCTCTGAAACAGATTCCAGCAGGCAGCTGTTTTTGATACTTAATACAATCGACATGCTCAAATTTTCTGCGGTTTGCGAGTTTTATTGAAAAATGCGCAGTGGTAGCATGTCTACGCATAACCCCATCATTCGAAAATTTAATATTTTGCGCCAGTGATGAATCCGGGGGCTATTGTTCTGCAGCCTCCCAGAGCAAAACCAGAATTCTTGATTTTATTTTTTAAAAAAACGTGACAGCATTGCTTTTTAGCTTGACAGGTTCGAAAATTCTCCCACTTTTGTAGTCATTCCTCTCGTACTTGTATCATTGACGCGATCGAAATCGGTTTTTGGCTGGTAATTTCATTGTGTTTTCTATTAAATTATCGAAAGTATTGCAGTTTTCGGTACTTACGTATTAACGCCAATTTGGCGGTTTTTAAGTGCCGCCAATTTGGCGGTTTTTGTACTTACGTATTAACGCCAATTTGGGGGCTTTTGTAAACAAGATTGCTCTTTATTGGCGCATTACCGCCAATCTGTAGCCTACGTAAGTACCCAGTTTTCTTTATAATTCTTATTATCCGGTGAGTAAAGTCTGTAAAGTTAAAGTGTTTTAGTTTACATAAGTCATGAGGTTTTACATTCGTCACGAAATGTTCATAGCCTCCCCCCCTGAATTCACCATTGTTTTGCAATTCTTAAAAACGTTTAAATTGTTTAGAAATTGAAAAACTTTCAAGTCTTTTAGGTTCTTGAATTCTTAGAGAATTGTCTCGTGGAGATGCCTCCTGAAAGGTTGCCATTAAATTAAAAAAATAATAATACTGTTACAAAACTAAATAATAGAAATATAAATTAAAAGGTTAAAAAGAATAAGTATAAAAAAGAAATAGTAGATTTAAACAAATTATATATTACAAAGAGTTTTAATTAATTTTTGACTAATTAATTTATAGTTAATATCTTTGTTAAATCTTGTTAATTATAACTGTTACAAAAGTAAGATTGTTTAAAATCGACGCTTAATAAAAAGAAATTAAATTTTTTATATTGTAAGTACGTATCAACAGGTATTAATGCGAAAGAAAAATTAAACTGGTAAAATAATCAAGTTTCGTAGCGAAATTTACCACCAAATAGTGAAAAAAATTATTAATCTATCCAACGATGATCACTAATTTAATGTATAAAACATATAACATGGCTGTTTTTCCATTTATCAGATGCGTAGGTAACGTCATTTCCCCTAGAAAATAAAGAAATTATTCAGAATTTTTATTTTCTTGTATGCGATGCCATAGAAAAAGAATATTGAAATTGCCGAGCTCGGAATTTTGATGAATTTATACATTTTAGACCTCCTTGGGTCCTAAAAACCGTTCTCTGTGTGTGAACACGGTAATTCAAAAGCGGATTGAGCTTGATGAATGAAATTTGGTATGTGATTTTTACACCCAAATTGCAGATCTGTGTCATATTTTGGACGAAATCCGTCTAAGGGAAGTGTGTCTGTACGTTCGTGTGCGTGTGAAGAGGATAACTCTAAAACTTAACAAGCTTGATTAATGAAATTTGGTATGTGATCTTTACATCCAAATTGCAGATCTGTGTCATTTTTTGGACGAAATCCGTCTACGGGAGGCTCCATTCGTGTGCGTGTGAACAGGACAACTCGAAAATGAAAGGAGCTTGATGGATGAAATATGGCCCATGGTTGTATCACGAGTGTTGTAGATTTATCAATTTTTGGACCAAATCCCTCAATGGGTTGATTGCCTGTGTGTGTCCATACGTATATAAACACGATAATTCAAAAACACGACGAGCTGAATAAATTAAATTTAGGTTGTTGTCTTCACACCAAAATTGTAGTTCTGTTTCAATTTTGGATCCAACCGGTCGATGGGAAGATGCCAAAATTGCGTATTCTCGATTTTTCTGACTATACGTGGAAGCTAAGCGGAAAACGTGCCATAACGACGAAGATAAGCTCAAAACGTGCCCTATTATTCGAGAAAGTGGAGGGGACTACACTCCGATTCCTCCGCTGGTTTAAAGATGACAAATTTAAAAAGAATTAATATTTTTAGCCCCGTTTTTAAAAATAGAAACGGAAGCTTTGCCTCAGTTCTGTTTTGGATCCAAAAACTGATTTTCAAAATTGAATTCTACAACCGTCTGTGTAAACCTTTTACTGGTTTTCCCTTATACCGTACGTGCGTCGAATTATCGCTATTGTGAACTCGCAAACTAAAACCAAGTCATTCACAAACGTTATAATTCGATACAAAAATGGCGTGGCATTCACAAACATTTGAACTATCTTTTATGTTTTCAATTGACTTAAAATGACAACGCATTTCCAAAACAGAAGCTGAGAAAACAAACCAGTTAAGAAGTTAATGAGTTTTCATTTATCAATCCAACCCGATAAACAGACCGACTTGAAATACCTGTCGTTTGACCACCATTTTTGAAATAATTGTCCCATGACGCTGCAAGAGGCCGTCACTGGGGAAGTTCACCTGAGGGATCGGATATGGGTAATCTATTATGAGCCTCGCCGAGATGAAAACTTGCCAACTCATCCATTATTCATTCCCGAAACGCGGAAAGTAATCCGTTGGCCATGAAGGAGCGGGAGTCTCTCGAACCAGTCGGAGTTGTTTGAATTTTAAACAGGGAGAAATGTTGCAGATCAGCGTATATTTATCGGCTATCTTATTGATTTTATTTAGGAAGGCGCTTTCTTTGACCTCGATTCCTCTTTTTTGCGAAGTCTTAAATGCTGGAATTTCTCACAGTGGTCCCTTTCATGAAATCCAGTGACTAAATGGTTGGCGAAGAAACGCTTATAAAATTAACTGATTTCACGTAAATTCCAATTATGTGGTATATCAATTATCAATCAATTTATCAACGCCGTTTAACCCCTTGCCATACGATTTTATTTAACCTCCTAAAAAGATGCCCACACCCATTTGGGATATTTTTTATTATTTCAATCTATTTAAGATGATAAAGGATACTTGAGTAATTTAAGTGTGTCCAAGTGATTTTTGTATTTAAAATTAATTGTTACGTTGAATTAAATACGAATTTCAATAGCAAAACTTCTGTAATTCAATACTCGTGTCAGAGTCTTCCTTGTATGTTAAGGGGTTAAAATTAATTCTTTTCTACACTACTTAATATCAAAGATAAAGCACTTTAGCTTTAGTTCAAAGATAAAAGCACCTTTACTTTACTTTTGTGGTTAATTGCTTGTCCGTCATCGGTATTGCGTCGTTGGAGGTGTGTGTGCTCTACGCAACTGCTGCCAATGTATTTCACGCCGCACTTCCGACTATACTGGATTGTTACTTCACCTACAAGAGCGACAACTCCTATGGAACAAAACGGTTGCTAATTACATGTCCAACTCTTCAGCTCAGCAGAAGGTCCGTTTTCACTGCCCAAACGCTATCAATGTATTTCACGCCGCTAATCGCTTCTGGGTCGGGCTGCCATAATTTCCAAGCTTTGATACGGGACATTTAAGTGCTAAATAAATAAAATATAAGAAAGTAGGTAGATGATGGTTTATTTTACTCTTATGAAAAAATCAACAAAGTTTAAGCAGATAATAAAATCAACACGTAGAATAATAAAAAGAGATGCAAGGCTAATCCTTTTTTAGACCAGCCATATTTTAAAGGTGATTCTACTATCTTAATTATATCATTTTCTTCTTTCACATAATTATACAATTCGGCGCAAGTCATTTTAAAATTGCCTCAATGGTCTCCACTGACAAGTTTCTTTCGTCCGACCATTGAACTGACATGTGGGAAAATATTCTCTCCACATTTGTATTGTGGGCTGGAATGGCAAATACAAATTGCATGACTTCTGATCAATATACATTGTATCTGCAGAACACTTCAGCTATTTCTCTTCCATACTCAATTTAATAGTTACTTCGCAGTTTAAGGGGTATATTCTGGTACCCCCGGTTGCATATTCCCATTCCTTACTTGATTTTGAGTATGGAGGAAAATAGAGCGATTTCATTGGTTAGCTCCGCCGCTTCAATTCGCGAAGGGGTGACGTCACAAAACGTGAACTTCGAATTTGCTTAGGTTGCTATTCGTTCTTTTCGGACTTTGCCATTATTGAACTACTAACTTTCGTTTGTGTTTTATCGAGTGCCTTTTCTTTCTCCATTTTAACTCGCGATAAAGATGGATTTGCCAGAGCATATTCGTATGGATATTACATCTGATAATTTGCCTTCAAATTCTATAAGCTACACTAGTGCGCGTATGACGTCTCGTAGCAGTGGGCCAATGAAATCGCTCAATTTTCCTCCATACTCAAAAATAAGTAAGGAATGGGAATATGCCCCCCCCCCCCGGGGGGGGGGGGGGGGGGGGGGGGGGGGGGGGGGGGGGGGGGGGGGGGAAGGGGTGGGGTGGCGGACCCCAACCGGGGGTACCAGAATAGACCCGTTAGTTGCTATTATTTTTCTCTAAATAATCTTCTATATATGCAAACTGATTGAACAGATTCTCAATGTTGCGGGTATCAATGTTTCATTATTATAAGTATGCAATAATACTTTCTATTTCTTCCCATTCAGAAACTTGATTGAGAATCATCTGAAAACGAGACAAATAGTAATACAGGACTCAGTAGTGAAATACGGTGGCAATCACGTATATACGGGACGCATGGCAACTCTACTTCTTGGCTATTTTGTCACTAATGGCTTGTTCGATTTGTGTCGGACAAATCAATAGCGACAAAATGCCCGGAGAAGGTATTAGTAACCTGAAGTACAGTGATACCAGTTGGGCAGTGCACACAAACCTCCCATAGAGCAAGAGTGTCGCTAATGACTTGTCTGACACATTTGCTTAGAACTTTCCCTCAAAACTGAATTTACTACCCAACTGATGCCAATATACTTCAAGCCTTTAATTGCTTCTCCGGCAGTTCGTGGGCTGTAGTCGTTGTCATCAGACCGCGGTTAATAATTACGAGAGTCCTAGAATAGCCCTCGTGATGCTTCAAAATGGGACGTTAATGTAACTAAACTAACAACCTGCAGTTTGTGAGTGTAATGATTTGTCCGTCACAAATCACGTGTTGTGTGTACTAGCCCTAAATTTGACGACGAGGGTGAAACGCTCTCCTGTTGGTGTGTCACGGAAGCTTGGGGAGGTGTGCTGCTCGCTCAGGTTCGGGTTAATCTTAAGTTTAGGGTACGCAGCCGTTTCTCACCACTTTGGATCGCCAATGCATTGTCGCCAAGAGGAAGAGGTTCGAGTTAATCTTAAGTTTAGGGTACGCAGTCGTTTCTCACCACTTTGGATCGCCAATGCATTGTCGCCAAGAGGAAGACGGTTTAGCGATGTGAGAACATTTGTTTTCGGTGCGCAGCGATGATTTATTCGTGCCTTTTGCACGCAGCGATCATTATATTGGTGTTTTGCGCATCGGTGCCTCATTTTAATTGGCCAGCTCTGTGCTATCTTCGATTTAATCGAATTTGAATAATACTTCGTTTTAAATTCTACGGTTTGAATTTTAATAGTTTGGATAATTTCCGATCGGGTTTGTTCAGACTGCAGTGCTCTTCGCTCATGTTGGCTTTGACGAAGGAACGTTTTGAGGCGAGAACTTATTTTAGATTTTTTTTAAAAAAAAGACTTAGATTCCTAACATTCAATGAAAAAGCGAAGCTACGAGGTTCCCGCTTTGCGGAAAGCGAAGCCGCTGATGTTTTTTAAGTTTAAAAATTTTGCCCGATGATGCCGCAGGCATCGCGTGCGCAAGAGGCCAAAAAAAAGCTCACTGCGCACCCCAGAAAAAGGTTCTCACATCGCCAAACCGGCTTCCCCTTAGCGACAAAAAGTTGGCGAAGTAACGGCTGCGTATCCTAAACTTAAGTTTTACCCGGGTTCGTCTTCGCCATCTGACACTGGTTTGATATTGCGAGGTCCGTCCTCTAATTGCCCTCTTGTCGGACATTAATGTTGCTAAATTAAACTAAAATTGTTGAATCGGGCCTCCGGACCCGAAACCGAGACTCCGCAAAAAAGCATCCCGATCCCTATCAGAATGCTGTGTTGTTAGAAGATTGACTTGCAGATTTCTCTTTCGTACGTTTCTCGTTAAGATACTGGATGAGATAATTTAGAAAATTCTCCGCTGTGACGTAACTCCTGAGTGAACCCTTCCTAATTACCGACAGATGAAACTTGATGAGTCGTCGAAAAAGAAAAGGGAGTTCAAGGTTACGGTCAAGATCGCGGCAGAGTCCTTTGCCGCCAGACATTTCGAGAAGAAGTTATATTCATTAAAAGCGTTTGCGTAACCGTATTGTCCCAATCCCCACTTAAAGATTTTCTCGGGCAGGTAATTACTTTTATGCGAAGGCGAACGCCTCGGCCATTGTCATTTATTGTTCGCAAAGAAGCGATTAACCTCTGAATAAATCATTCGCCTTTTGTTCAATACCCGTTCACTTGAAAAACCAGTTGAAAATTTGCAGAATTGCTATTGCATTTCGACGTAGTGTAAGAATCTGATAAACTAGAAGATTTGTCCCCGTCTAAGACGGGCTTTCGGTTTGCCAACAATATCTCAGATCTGAATGTCACAAATTTACCAACGAAAGTGGTTGAAGAAAATCTCATGCATATTGCCAGAGTGCTTAAGAAATTTAAAAAAGCCTGAAAAACAGAACTGATGAATCAATTGACGCTAACTTTCGCTTTTCCCGAGTACAAATAATGCAAAATCCACTAACAGAAAAAATGCATTACCAAATACAAAATTTAAAAAAAAATGATGAATCGATGAATGCAAATCTTTAAGTGAAGGGAGCTTTTCGGTGTAAGAACGGTTAAGGAAAAAATATTAAATATAAAATATATAAATATTCAATTCCAAAATTAAGTACGGAAAAGAAAGGACAACTTTAACAAAAACTAAACTATTCTAAATTGTTCTACGTGCATGAATTATATATAAAAAAAATAAAGTACCGATACATCATAATTCAACAAAAAGATCTCGGAGAAGTGCAAAAATAAATTAATTCTAGTATAACTTCTATTTAATATTAATGGAGTTCCGCGTTCATGAATCAACGTAAAATAAAAAAGAAAGGAAGCTGCTAAACCCGGCTAAAAAATAAATAAAATAAATGGTCGAAAAAATTCAGTTTCCCAATACTCAGAGGAAAAAAGCAAACAAAATAAACAAGCAAAAAAATGCTGAAAGATTATATAAATAAAATAAATGGTATTGATATTAAATCATCACAGAATCAAAACAGTATCCCCGTGTGTATGCTAATTTGTAGACACAGACAGACGGTCTGGATCTCTGGCACGTAGCCAAACCAAACCACGTGAGCGTTACCGCCATGCCTGGCTTTTTCTAATATAGATGTTCATTTATCCTTCGCTGTCAGAAGGACCAGGCCTGTCGAGAGGGGGGGGGGCCCGGGGCAAACCCCTGATGCCCGGACTCGGAGGGTGCCCACCGGGCCAAAATAAGTAAAAAATTATTTTCGTTTGATCTGAATATAAACTGAACACTCCAATTTACAGGTTACACAAAGGCAAACAATTGAGTTGATTCATATGACGTCACAAAACGTAGCTGGTCTGTCATCTATACATGCATTTTCGTTATTTTTTGCAGATGTGTCTGTCTTTTAACACCTCTCGCTGGAATAATTAAAAATTTATTTTCGTTTTTTCAACAGTAATTTATTTTTATCCATAGCAAATGGGGCCCGGCATTTGAACTATATTTTGGACTAGGAAATATTGTCCAAGGAGATGAAACGAAAGTTGAAATTAGAAGACGAAATCCCAGGTTATCATATTCCAACATCGATTTTGTGTGTACTTCATTGGGATAGGAAATTGTTTACGATGCATCCATTTGATCTTTTTAACCTCTTAGCCGGGTGTAACGAAATATTTCAAAATGAAACAGTTGAACGAAAGTGAATTACCTGTGTTAACAAGTTAAAAAATTCAACGCAAAGTGAAATCGATCGAATTGGTATTTGTCTCTGCAAGTTATAATCGATCAAACCATTATCAAAAAATAATCTTTTTCCCCGATCCTGAATTTTCTGTTGGATTTGAATATAACTGAACGCTGCAATTTACAGATTACAGAAACGTAAACAATGGAGTCAATTCATATGACGTCACAGTCACATGACAAAACGTAGCTGACTGGTAACAAAACGTAGCTGACTGGTAACAAAACGTACAGGCATTTTCATCACTTATTGCAGATGTGTCTGTCTTTAACATCTCCGTTTTTTTACATTTTTCGAAACGGTTTTGGATAGAAAACATGCGTTATCTTTCGCTTTTTGCCTGATATAAGACAAAGACGAAAGACAATAGTCGTGCAAAAATGTTTTTCCCCTTAACAATCCTGACTTGTTAAAAGCATTAACTGTGAAAATTCGAAGAGAATTTTTGAAACTAAGATCAGATCGTGTATTATGTTCTTTTAGGCTTAACTCTCATAATTCTAGCCAGCACACTGGTATACAACTTTATTAACTACTTTCTAAAAAAGAAAAACTAATCAAATTAATAATTTAAATAAAATTAATTAAATATATTTAAAAGTTCTAAGGAACATAAATATAATTTATATCCGACATACTCTAATTATACAAACGGAAACGAGCGATTCTAATGTAAATAGAAAACGATATTTAATAAATTCTACTTAGTTTAAGAACTCGTAAAAAACCGTCTGATTTAAGCTCTGATATATTACGAAATAAAATTTTATTACCGAAGAAAATATGAAAAATATTAAACAATGATTCAGTCAAACACAGAATTATTTTTACCCTTACGAGCATGAATTGCACAATGCGCAATAAATTCAAAACATTCACAAATTCAAAATTCGCAGTAGCGTGGATCACTTTACATTTATTATGTGAGCATGAATCGATCCCCTTGCTTTGCGTGAACTAAATTTCTTACAGTGCATGCTCACACGCACGACAACGAATTTCATTTTCATGAGCTTCTCATTATTGTACAAGAGGTGACAATCATACACGCACATTAATTTTCTTGCGCTGTAACAATACGTCGTCACATTACATCCAACTACATTAGGCAAATAACAATTTCATAATCCACAGTTGAATGTTTTCCAGTAAAATGACGAAACTTGGAAACAATGGGTTCGGTATGAAATTACGAACGACTAATCCTATAATATCGATTTCGAAGTTTCAATGTTTAACAAAATTTTCCATTTCTTTTGTATGATTGTGAACAAATTTTAGTAATTTACAGAGAATCGAGCCGATTTGTCGGCATTCAGTGTTGGCGTAAACAAAGAAGTCAACTTCCACGGTTCACTGCTCTTGTTTTTTGTTCCCAAGTTAAATATTTCTTTTGTCTGACAGACGCAGTGATTTTCGTGAATTAACTTTCACGCACGTCCACGACTGTTGTTTCGCAGATAGTATCTGTCGAGGTGTGGTTAAGAAAGGTCTGTAATCCACGCAGATCCTGATAGCAGAGTTGCTAACACGTGAAATAGCGCCATTGATGCTGTCCTTGCTTCTCTTGCGCTGGTAAACATAGTGCTACTAACCCGAGATTTAAATCTTGACTCTTGAATTAGGTAGTTGTTTACTGCAGTGTTTCTTGGATCTTTACGCTTCACGTTGTCTTGAATTTTTTTTTTTTTAAAGTAGTAGTTTTCATAAAAACGTAAGATGTTTATAATTTCTACTTTCTGGTATACGAAAATAGAAATTATAGTAATTTCCAAAAAATTCGACTTTCGAATTTAACGAATCATCACATTTGAGGCCTCCCCGAAACCGAAAAAGAATAATTCTTGTTATGTCTGTATATTTGAAAACGGTAATTCAAAAACGGAATGGGTAAGATGAATGAAATTTGATGTGCAATCTTTGCACCAAAATTGTAGATCGGTGTCAAATTTTGGACGGAATGAATAAAAAAGAAATCTGTCTGCCTGTCTATTCGTATACATTTGAATACGATAACTCCAAAATGCAACAAGCTGGATGAATGAAATTCGGCCTATAGTTTTGTCAACATAACTGTAGATTTGCATCACATTATAGATTGTTGTGTATTCACGTGCATGTGAGCGCAATAATTCGAAAACGCAACAAGTTGGGTGAATGAAATTTGGCCTATAGTTTTGTCAACGTAACTGTAGATTTGCATCACATTATGGATTGTTGTGTATTCGTATGCATGTGAGCGCAATAATTCGAAAACGCAACAAGCTAGAAAGTTGAATTTTAGTATGGGAACATGACAACAAAATTTAGATCCGTGTCAAATTTTGGACGCAATCTGTAAACTGGAAGTGGTCCAAAATACTTCTCTGCACTATATACCAGAGCTAAACACGAAACGCGTTGTATTGTGGAAGTATACGAGGGAGAACACTCCTGCTGATTTGTTCGGCAAATTGAGCCACAAATAGAAGAGTGAAATCACGTGACGTCACGGCCACATGACAAATGTCTCGTATGGTTTAACACCTAACAGCGTGATGCCTTATGGTGTTGTGTCCTCACGCCCCTTTTACTTTTTAGCTTAGTTATATTTAGGTTCCGTTTTGAAGCATCACAAAGTCTATTTAGGACGGATCTCGTAATTTTGAACCGTGATCAGGTAATGAGGACGGCATATGAACCCGGCACTCCCCTCTCGAAACTTCCGCGCCACATCAGCATCAGCTGTGTTTGTAAGCGTTTAATTAAGTTTTGACTGACGATTTATTTGCAAATTCAGGTTTTTCAGTAAACAGTTGTGTTTACTCTGCAAATGCAGAATTTTTAAATTGATGTTTAGATTCAATATTTGCAAATAGACTAAAATAATTTTGAAGCGTTTAATTAAGTTTTGATTCTGATGATTTCTTTGGAAAATTCAGGTTTTTCTGTAAACAATTGTGTTTACTCTCCAGGTATAGAATTTTTAAATTCAAGTTTAGATTCAATATTTGCAAAAATACTCAAATACTTTTGAAGAAGAGAATTATTTTTACCCAACACTATAATAGTTAGAGGTTAACATACTAGCCCGGAGATAAGATAAACAATAGATTGACTTCCGATCGGTGTAAACCGCGGGAAACACAGCTGGAGGATTAAAAAATCCTTACAATGTTTAGTGAATGGGAGTAATGATTTTTTATACGATTAGTTATTCTTTAAAACAAACTTGAAATTAAATACTTAAGTGCTTCTAAAATCTTCAAATATACTTACTTATATTTGAAGTATAAAGTAGTGAAGTATTTGCTTTTAAAATCTTCAAATATACTTACTTCAATCTTACTACATAATGTTTCATAAAAATTAAACCCTTCAATCTCAGCGCTTTTTTACTTCCTTACTAAAACGAACACTATTTTTAGTTGGCATTTTTATCTTCTTGAGACCCCGCGTCCATTTAAATTTTTTTGAATAATAATTTAATATTAACAATTTTATTTACAAAAAAAGTCGCTCTCCATTCAAATCCCTCTGTCCAATGCTATGGATGGTCCCATGTTGTCATTTATTAATTATATTAATTAATATATGATTGATAAATTATATATAGTGTTATATCCTAAATGCCCTCGTGACGAATTTTCACTGTAAGATGCGAGTTAAAGTCTATTCATCACATAGTCGAAGTTCAAATGTATATTCATCACATAATCGAAGTTCAAGTGCATTTCCTCCAACCATTCTGGGGAAATTCGAAAAGATGTATAAATCCGAAAGTGCCCGGATACTTTTGATCATACATTGTATATAGACCGACGCAAAGCAAGGTCAACCCTTTGTAGGATTGAGCCCAAAATATGATACAGATCTACAGTTTTACTACTAATGCTATTTGCTTAATTTCATACATCTGTCTATAGCTATTTGTACGTCATAGCAACACTTCCCTTCACTACACTTCATCTCCATCTAAGCCGATTACAAAGAATCATTATTATTCTAGATACAGGCACATGAAGTGGTGTTATATATTCGTCAGATTTATAGAAATATCGTCTTAAATTATATTCATAGAAGCACTATTTTAGTCACAGACAGATTAAAACAGCAGTCTCATATTGATGCATTTCTTGAAAATGCTTTGAGATATGGGTATAATATAAATTTCATGTATGCTTATGTTAATAAGAAATATTTAACACCATTAAATTAAAAGTCTTTTAGATTTATTTTTGATGTGATCATATATAATGGAATTAACAAAGATTTTAGTAAATCACTTCATAGGTAGATGGAGCCACTATATTAAGAATAAGATTGCGTCATATAATCATTTATTTATTTTTATCTACATTTCCAATATATATATTATTATAAAAGTTTAAATTTAATTTATAGTTAATATTTTTTTAGTGTTTTATTTTTAGTATTAAAAGCTTAATTTAGAAATAATATTTTCACTTTAAATGCGGAACTGTCTTTAGGATAATGCTCAAGTCCTAACAATAATTATAATTATTGAATTGGTATGTTATAAGTTATATACTTTCTTGTTTCTAATCTTGAAAGATTTTGGGGATTTATTCCCCTATTTTTTCGTTTTTCCAGCAATTGGCTTTCGCAGAGGGTTGGCGCCATAAATCTAGATTAATGCGACATATCAGTTCCCAAGGATGATAAGCATTTGATTGTTGGAATTCCATTTCTAGGTTGTCCTTTTTCTTATTGTAATAGTCGTTAATCAAACTATCTTTTGCATTTCATTTGTATGATTATCGATAAGGTAATTTGATTTTAATTTCTAGATTAATATTTGTATATATTGAAAATATAATATATTTGTGCTTTCGAATTATCGTATTCATACGGATATTGAGGGACGAACAAACTTCCAATGGACGGAATTCGTAAAAAAATTGAAATAAATCTGCAATTTTGTTGTAAAGGCCACATTCCAAATTTTATCCTCTAGTTCTTTGCTATTTTGAATTATCGTATTCACAGAATCAAAAATTCCAAGTGTAGTTTGTTCGGACTTCGAAAGGGCTGAAATGTGGAGACTCATCAAACTCTGGAGATCGAATTTTCAGACAACTACAATACTTTCTTTTTGTATACGTCGTGTGCCGAAAGTAAAGAGCATCATTCTGGTTCGCAAAAATGCTTAAACAACAGTTGGATAAACAATTATATTAATGCATTTCATACTAATGCAATGCCATAAACGTTTAACGACTCGAAAAAAATATATAGCAGCATAGCATCCATTACAGGCAGCAAACAAAACGCTCAAAGACACGCACATCTCCATCAAGCCGAACTTCTGAACCACCTGCTCACTGGGGAAGTATGTAAATAATAATACGGAGCGGTGGAAGTAAATTCGTATGTTTCTGTTTTTCACTTTCCCGTGACTAATCCCTCGTCAGTTTGACGAACTGCATCTGCGGGCAAAATTCTTTTTGTGTCGCCGACTTTCTTCCGACGACCTTGGAGTGGAGGAAGCGGCACTTTCTCCTGCTTTATTGTGAGCTATGATTGAATAGGCGAAGCGCCGTTTCTTCAACTCTTTTTGTCTTTCTCCGAGATCTCTCTTCTTTTCTTGCGGCGAGATTCAGACTGATAAAGAAGTATTGGGAAAGGATCGATTCCGCAGAGAGATTTATGGCGTTCCGTCTTATTATCGAAATAGGACGTCCTGAATGAGTAGATATTGGGAATTCTGATTAACTTCGGTTGAAGCCGACATCAGGGTTTCTTAACCCTTTGACTATACGGTGGCCAACCGTCCTCCTTTAGGGAGGGAGGACAGTCCTCCTTTTGTAAGTTCTGTCCTCCCTCGAAAAGTGTCTTCCTAAATGTCCTCCTTTTCAACATTTAAATTAGAATCTGAATTTAATAATAGATAGATTTAATAATTAATAGAATCTGAAGTCTGAATTTAGCTTTAAATTCTGAAAAATTAATTCAGTTGGAAAATAAACACGATGGAATTGATGAAAGATGGTGGAAATATTCAGCCATTTCCAAAATGAACATATTTCATGTGAGAATTTATTCGTTTTCACTTTTCGTTGTATTACCCTAGAATTAATTCGGTAGTTAAAAGGCTATTTTCACTTCCTAGTGATTTTTGGACATGTGAGAAATAGAGATTGAAAGGTAAGCTAGCTGTAGCGTAAAATTCAGTATGAAGGATATTTCTTGTTCAGATATTTTGAATATATTGTTAGAAGATGATACATTGATAAAATATGTTCATTCTATGGAAAAGTACTTATTTAAATAATAATTAATAGGCATGTAAGCATAATTCCAATTTAAAACGTTACAAATATTTTTATTATGCATTTATCATATTATAGTGTATTCTGTATTATTGTTGCGATGAGCAAAATGTTTCTTTTATTTATGATATTTCTTTCTTTAATTTATTTGTGTCCGCCTTTTCATTGGAAAAAAAGTTGGTCACCTTACTATTAATTTGCGTACAAGCCTTTAACGCCTAATTAATCATCTGTTGGTCATCGACAAGAGATGCTCAATCAGTGATTTGTGTAGGGTTGCTAGCATTTATAGCTATTGTCAAGAATATTTGGCAAAGCGGACCGAAAATCGAAAACCTGTTTATCTGGAAATTAAAGGTGTAATTTAGAGTGTTACATAAATCTGAGAGAAATTTTCTTGAATTAGTTAACTTATCAAGGAAATCTACGTGTATTATTGTATAGTTCAAATCTTTAATTAGTATTTTTTCTTCCAACGATAGATTTCATTTACCATTTAATAACGCATCTGGAAGACGGATTTAATGCATCTAGAAGACTTATCCTTCTCAGTCACACAACCGACAGTCACAGCTCATTGATTGAGAGTTAATGACTTGTACGCATCTGCCACTGTTCGCAAGTTTAACACAATCTAATGCCGCTCCTATCCATTCTTTAGCTAATATAGTGACTAGACGAAGTGTTTACCACTCACCTTTCTCTTATACTTACACATTATAATGTATACAGGATGTCCACATTTATCGTTGTCGAATAGCTAATTTCTAAACCGTTAGAGACAGACATTTAGTTTCAATCGGAAAAATGTTTTAAATGAAGGGAAGAATTATCATATATGTTTTTTTAGTGTAAATATATATTCCTAAAAAAGTTACGAAATCTAACTTTTTATAGAGTCCTCCGGTCCTATCGCTCATATTTAGAAAAATATTTTTGACACTCGAACATTTTAAACAAAAACAGTCCCACTCTTCTGCGAAAAAAGCTGACCGAGTTATGGAGCTTTGAATATCGCTGACTTAGCCCACTTTACACCATCTCAATAGCCGTCTTGAAGACGATGCTCCAATCAATGCGCAGCTTGCTCGACGAGGCCGCTGATAGGTTAAAAGTCATGAAATTCAAATCTCCGTAACTCATCCAGTTTTAGTCGCAGAAAAGTGGGACTGTTTTTGTTTGAAATGTTAGAGTGGCAAGAATATTTTACTAAATATGACTGCTAGGACCGGGGGATCGTATAAAAAGTTAGAATTCATAACTTTTTCAGATATATTTAGCGACTCAAAAAACATAAAATATAATTCTTCCCTTCATTTAAAGCATTTTTCAAATTGGAACTATATGTATATTTCTGACGGTTTAGAAATTAGCTATTGGACCACGATAAGTGTGGACACTCTGTGTATATATATATATATGAGACGTTTTTTGTTTAGCACCGCCGTGTAGTGACGAGAATAGAGAATGCATTTTTAAGAAGTTCCTCTTCCCGTTGCCAATGCAGCTGAAAATTTGACACTGATCTACAATTTCCCATTGCCATTTGAGCTGAAAATTTGACATTGATTTACGATTTCACATTTCCAATTTATCCGAAAATTTGACACTGATCTACAATTTCCCATAGGCAATTTAGCCGAATGTTCAACACTGATCTACAACTTCCCGTAACCAGTTTAGCCGAATGTTTGACACTGATCTACAATTTCCCATGGACAATTTAACCGAATGTTTGACATTGATTTACAATTTTGATGTAAAGATCACATACTACAGTTCCTGC
This sequence comes from Araneus ventricosus, assembly GCA_013235015.1. Classification (NCBI taxonomy): domain Eukaryota; kingdom Metazoa; phylum Arthropoda; class Arachnida; order Araneae; family Araneidae; genus Araneus; species Araneus ventricosus. Next base: position 21,493 of record BGPR01010807.1, read on the forward strand.
TTTCTAACTTGTTGCGTTTTTCAGTTATCTTCTGTGGCTGCTCGTGTTATGTAATCTTGAGGGTGCAGTAGCTTCTAATCCTTCACTTCTCATGATGCATATTTGTACCACTTACATTCTGTGTCTTTTATTCATTAACTTTGAGCAGTTTTATATTTAATGAATAAACTTATAGCATCTGTTCTCTTCTAATAGATAAATATTTTAACAAATTAATTTTAATAAAAAAATTTAAACTAAAAATTTGTTTTAATTTTTGAAATAACTGAAATTTTGAAAACACTTGTATCGCGGGAAAATGTATTTCATCACCATTTATAACTAAAAATTATCAACAAAATCCTTTGGGTTGCAAGAAGATTCATTCAAATTTAATTACAATAAAAAACTTCTCAATTAAATATTTGTTTATCAATAATTTTCCTCCATTTTTTGACTTATTTTCAAAGTTTTAGCTTGCGAAAATAATTTTCCTCTGTGGTAAAATGTTTGAAACTCTGTTTCTAGCTCAGGGTGGTGCAACTGGTGCTGCCGAACTCGACAGTTCCCCTTCAACTTAAAAACTTTGTTGGAAGGGAAAGCCTGCGCTCTGTAACTACGCATGCGCGCGGGCGGAATTCGGTGCTGGAATGATCCTCTGTTCTCTTTTACTTTAAGTTATTTTCTCCTTTGCGCATCATCTTCAGGTAGTGAAAAATTAAGACAGGGAACTTTGTTTTCTGCCACAGTTTTTCCTAGCAGCTTATTTGAAGATCGAAATCGTTTAATGTAAAATTGCGTTAGATTGTTCATAAATTTAAATATTAAGTGCGAAATAAAATAAATTTACGCAATGGAATAAGTTGGGGGGCTGCAGTACAGCAGTCCCTATGCACGAGCCGCCCCCTGGTTATCTTGTTCACATGCACGCGAATAGATAAACCGAAAGTCATTCAACCGGATGATGGATTTGGTCCAAAATTTCATAAACATCTGCATTTTTAAAAACTATTCATGATAAAACTATATGTCAAGGTTCATCCACCTAGCTCGATGCAAGACATGTTTTATCATGTTCACGTGCACACGTTCCGACAGACAGATTGACAGATTTTCCCAGAATTTGACAGAAATCTACAATTTTGGTGTGAAGATTGCATACCAGATTTCATTCATGCCGATTACTAGTGGTGGTTAAGATGTAAATTATGTTCAAATGTGTCTTTATTTATCTTTATATATCAGATTACTTTTAAATTTGCCTAGGATTCAGAGATATTTGATTGGGTGTAATGATATATCAATTACATTTTCCCCGTGCTGTTAATTTGAGTTATCAATGGCTGTAGTCAAAGAGTTATTAAACTGTAGTAAATATACCCTAAATAATGAAAGCTCCGGAGGAGGATGTCGTATCTGACTACTGGAAAGACAAAGAATGAATGGGTCCTATTGCAAATTATCTTTATACAAATCTATGATTATCAAATTTAAGTTCACTAGATTCGGTTTAAAATTCCTGTAATAAAACGATGTTGCATTTCGCACGGCATCGGTGGCGGGTGGTGCTTCTCTTAACATATACCCGTACAGATTTTCCTCTTATAAAACTCTACAATTATGTCCCGAATCGACATACTGTCTCATAATACGGCAAGGTAATAACAGTTTAAAATGTGGGCCAATTTGTGATCGAGATAAGTAAGTGATCGAGATTCCCTTTTATCTTTAATGTTTCCTGTAAAGTACAATCTTTGTACCTTATTCTGTACCTTATTGAGACAATATCTTTTGAGGTTACAACATGGGATCATCTGATCTAAAGGCCATAATAAGGCTTATAGATAAATATAGTAGTTTAAAAAATGTTCCATTAGACTGCATGTGAAATGCTTTTAAGCACATTTTTTATAGTCTTAACTCATAATAAGTGGAAGAATGTGATTACCATGCGGTTAAATTCACCCTGGTTAATCCCTCGTGAAGATTAAAATTCGAATAATTACCGGAGAATTTGAAATTCTGCAGACATGCATCACCTTAAACTTTTTTTTTTACTTTTTTCCCTTTTAATTTCCGGGTGAATACCGTATCTGGTCTACTCTTTTTATTGACGATCACGCAACGTACGAACTTAAAGAAAGCAACAGCTGGCCATTTTCACCCAACCATTCCGGCACGGAAGGATACTATTTCTGTTATTCCAGATCATTTAAACCTCAAAAACGCTACCTGAAGCCAGAGCTTTGGGTAATGCACTTTTTTCGAATCAACAGTCGGGTGGGATGAGCTGGACAAAGGAACAGCCTGTGAAGCATTAAATCTCGTGCCATTCTTATCGTGGTGTTAACAGCACGCCATTCAGAAGAACGGCTCGGTCATGCCGTTCAACTTCCGACTTCGTTCTTGCCGTGCGAGATCCAATTTGTTAAATTGTGGAACGTTTCATTGTATTAAGTGCCAAGATGGAATTCTTTTGTCACTTGTATACAAGCAAAGCAACAACTGTCAGATGTTAAAGGATTGAAACGAAATTCGGTAGTTTCTGGAGTTTTTTCTTTTGGTATCGCTTAAGGAAATGAGATGGGTTCATAGAAATTGGCGGAAGTAATCATACTAGATTTCAAAAACTAACACTGAACATGGGGTTAAGGGTTCATTTAAAGGAAATAAAAAGTAAATTTTGATTTATTATAAGCTGAGGGAGTGAGAATTCTTCGCTTTTTTGTGTGATATTGATCTCACTATTATATCGAAGGAAAAGTCGGTTCTCGTCATCGCTACTGGAAAAAAAAAATAAAAATTCCCCTTTTTTAACTTGTGGTAAACTGTTGAATATTAAAATGGAAATTTCTCACATGATAGTAATATTATTCTAATTTGCTGTAGTATTGGTTGCTAAACATTGTATTTACTAAAGTCATTGTTAAACATTCAGCTATTTAGTCAGGAAAAGTCGGTTTTTGTGATAAAATTTCATTGTCCTTAAATAATATTAAGTTATATATTCATCAATTTTTAACGAAAGCTGATAAAAAGAAGACTTTCACAGAAAACATAATCGAATCACAAAGCGATATCAGAAGAATAGATTGTTACTTGTCTAAACTTGTATTTTTTTCGTCGCATTCCCTAACTCTAAACTTGTATTGAAATGCAGTGCAAAAAAAATTAACGATACTTGTATTTAGCTACTGATATTTTCTAAAAAATAATTTATTGAATGAATGTGATTACATTATTATTGATTTTTTTTATAATGAATGTTGACGGCGCCTGAAAATTTTCTTTGTCTTTATAACCTGCACCCCATCTCGGGTGGATACTTCAAATACAGTTTTTCATCAACTTAAATCCGGGACAGAGAGTCTGAAATCAGCATATTGGGATTTTAAGATTAACGTTTTTATCTAACTTTTTTAAAATGAAGTCCATGTGATATATTTATTTAGTATGAGCTATTAACTTTGATTGAGTGTTGATTGATGTCGGGTTTTTTTTTTTTTTTTTAAAACTTAGTTATAACATTTAAATAAAATCATGGAACATTTATTTGAAATTCGGGGCAAATCTGGAGAACTTCCCCAATCCGGGACAAACAATCAAAATTCGGGGCTGTCCCAACTTATCCGGGACATCTGATCTGGGAAGTCCTTTGAAACACGTCTATTTTTAACCTACAGGACTTGGTGGGTGAAACTCCCCACCTTAAACGTTTTGGTTTTCAAAAAGCCACTGGCTTTCTTTATAGTATTTGTAATTCTAATATTTTAACTATGCCCTAATTCGTTTTCACTAGCCTATGTTTTCCACTTCTGACGTGGATTGTACGTATTTGTACTATGTGTTATTTGAAGTATGTGTTCCCTTTAAAATGTTTTAATCTTTGATCTTAATAACTCTTCTGCTTGGCGCATCTTGTCCTAAACAGGACATTGTGCCGCATCATACCATGCCATCCTTTGAAAGATGGGTTATCGAATCAAGTCGAAGAAAGCTTGAGCAGCTCCTTGTGTCGGCTAGTGGTGTGCGGGCGGGCGTTCGCGGAGGGACCTTGGGCTCTGGAAGAAGGAAATGGCTGAAGGAAATGAATGTTCTGGGATAGCTGCCCTCGACGCCTTCACAATGTCCGACCCGTTTTAATGGATTGGACCCTGCTCTTCCCGATTAATTACGCTCTCCTCCCATTACATGCTCTTCCTTGCCTTCTTTCCGACCCTTGCCTCCCCATTCAAACTTACATAACACAGGCAGACCCGTCTTACGAAATTTTAGCGCCCTGGACTGGAGTAATTTAGCGCCCCGACAGAATCGTAACTGAGAATTTGTGCACTATAGCCCAACGAAACTATATATTTAATAAAAATAATTGAAGGGGGGGACGTCGCCTTTTTCTCTGATTGACGCCATAAAATTTTGCAAATCGGTGCTTTTCAAAATAGGATTTTGTAGACCAACATGATTAGTTTTACAAATTACTTTTTTACATTGTAAAAAAGTAATTTTTTTTCTATTCTATTCTGTATAATGATTTAATACAAAAATACTCTTTATATTTCAGTGAATGTAATAAAATGTATATAAACATTTTGTATTTTACTTAGCATTGTTTAAATTATTTAATTCGAAATATGCATTTTAATTTATAATATAAGAAATATTATTCAAGTAAACAAATTTTATGTAAGATATTATAATATATCAATTAATAGAACAATAATATGTTTATAAATGTATATAAACACTCTGAACTTTATTTAACACTTTTACAGAACTTTATTTGATTGATATAAATATGTTCATTTTAATTTATAAATTTATTAGGGTTTATATTTGTGTCAAATTCATCAATAATTTGTCGTATTCTATGCGATTTGGTTAAAATTTAAAACAAAATCAATAACTTTTTAGGCGCCCTTGGATCAATGGCGACCCTGGGCTAGCCCAGTTAACCCAATGGATAAGACGGCGCTGACACAAAGAATTCAGAATCTTCGTATTCAAAAGGATAAGAGAATTTTTCAGAGCTCTTATATCGTATATCTTTAGATGCATTTTCCCATTGAAATGTGTGAATTCTCCTCTCTCTACTCTCCATTCTGAGTCGCATATGCCTGGAGAAATTCCTTAAAATTTTTCCATTCGCGGCCTATTTCGGCTGGAAAAAAAAAACCCAACAGGAGTGCCCTCTCTTTGGTTGTCTCGTGAATTTACACACTATCCTCTTGAAACCCCGCGACCATTTTAATGGACATTTCTGTTTTATTTACAAAAAGATTATCCCTATTCAAAGCCCTTAACTGTCTGAGCGCCCTATTATTTTGACATTTTAACTGTCATGTTAGAAAACTTAGCTTAAATGAGTCAATCTTTTTTGTATTTAATTATATCTCTGAAATCTTTAGAATACTTTATCCATGATTGTTTAAGAAATTATACATATAAATACGAGCTATCCGTTTTTGAACTGAACATGAAAAACGGAAAAAGACGTTTGAGCCGCTCGGAGAATTAAATTCCGCTCTTAATTTTGTAAAATTAATTAATTCATCAATGATATTAATTAATGTAAAATTAATAAATTAATTATATATAATGTTATATAATCCTATCAAGAGTATTAATCTCGATTTTTGTCAAAATTGGTCGAAAATTATACCTTTGGGTCTCAAGAGGATATGGCACGTTTTATGGTGGATTTCGGAGAATAGTGAACAGAATCGAGCGTGCTGTTTTGACCTTGTTCCCTTCAACCGATTGGATCCAAAATCTGATACAGATCTACTATTCTGGTGGTCAAACCGTATGACAAATATCTTGCATCTGACTCCTTGGGTTTTTGAGTTACAAGACTCGCATACCGACGGATGGAGAGACAGATGGGCGGAAGGATATCATCCAAAATTTAATTCAGATCTACAGTTTGGATGCAAATGCCACACAATCTAAAACGTGGGCATTTATCAAAATCCCGAGGATTTTTTGCCGAATATTTTCTGTTTTTGTATTTCGTATACGAGGAAAATGAAATAGAGCAATGAAATACTAATGAATGATTACCAAAAAGATAACTTAGTGAATTTATGTGGCAAATTTTGACAAAATCCTTTGAGTAAAGTTAATCGATAGATTCCTTAACCACTTAACTTAGCAGCCCGAGAATACTCGTGCATCGAATTATCGAAATTTTAGTCTTATAAACTAAAATTGAATCATTAATTAGCTTTATAATTTGACGCAAAAAATATGTAGGATCCATAAACATCTTAAGTATCCTATGCCTTCTTAGATGAATGAAAACGACAGCCCCTTTCCAAGGGGTCATCTTATTAGATAGCAAAGAAAACTATTCAGTTAATTGGTTAATTGTTTTTGTTTATTTTCGTGCAGAATGGAATCAATTTCACGTCACTCACATGTCGTCTTAACATGCAGCCTGCATGCTAAAGGTCAGGCTGCGGTGGCCTAGTGGTAGGGTCTCGGAATCGGGACGGGAGGTTCCAGGTACGAAACCCGATTTCATTGACGATCCGTCGTATATTGGGCCTGTTGCACATTAAATCATAAGCAATGGGTCACAAACGTCCTCTTTCTAGTGTGGTGCGGGAGTTTGGAGAGGGGCGTGTTAGCTAGGGGACCGTCCTCGTCATCTGTCCGCGGTTCAAAATTACGAGGTCTGTGTCCCAAAATAGCCTTCGCTTTGCTTCAAACTAAACTAATCATGGTAAAGGTCGAATGCTCTTGTCATGTCTTGCGCTATTCCATGGCTCTGCGATTACATTAATTACAATTTCGGCAAACTTTTTGATTAGAAAGATTTTTTTTAAAAATGCTTTTTTTATGTAGCGTTTGTTTGTTATATTGCTTTGGTATATTGATTTTTTAATATGTACAGGTTGTCTGAGAAAGATCTTCATTATTCTAAAAATTAATAACAAAAATATGAAAAGGTGAGATGAAATGCAATTTGTAGCAAAAGAATGAAGAAATCTAACAGCTTTTTCTGGTATAATAATGTGAAGTTGGCGGCGCTAATTACTTGGCAACCGTAATAAGAAATGAAAATTGCGGCTAAGAGTTTTTACAAATTCATCCACTTTGAGACCAATTATCTCAAAAATTATTAAACCTTGAAGAAAAATCAAAACATCTATATGTAGGGAATCGTACGCTCTTTAATTTGTTAAATCACATGCAGTTTGAATATCGAATATTTTTCGAGATATTCAAGAAAACTAAAAAAAAGGGGAGGAAAACCAATATGGTGGCAATCTTTGATACCCATTATCTGGGAAACTATTACAGCTGGGGGAAAAATAAAAGTATGTATTTGTAGGGAATTTTACGCTCTTTAATTTATTAAATCAATCGTAATTTGAAAATTGAATACTTTTCGAGATATTCAGGGAAAACTAAAAGAGGGGGATGAAATTCAAAATGGCGGTGCGAGTCCACCTCCCCCAGGGCCGGGGACTTTTAGTATGTTCATCATAAGCCCCTCACGAACACGTGTACCAATTTCAAAACTATGATTTAATTTTTTTTCAAACCCTTCGTTGACTGGACTACCGCTCTCTGGAGAAAGAGGAGTCTGTATTGTGGTTAGCGGAAAGAAAATCATCGAAAACCACGCAAAGAAAGTTTCGTCTGAATAGTGCCATAGAAGTACCTTCAATTTAAGCAGGGATGCAGAAGTTTAAAGACACAGGAAATGTTAAACACTTGGTGGAAAACTGAGTACTCACTGGACATTCTTCGTAGAACTAAAAATGCTCACGTAAAGATACACTAAATACACTGTAAAAAAACTATTAAATTTCTTCATTCTTTTGCCGAAAACTGCATTTAATTTCACCTTTCCCTATTTTTGTTATTGACCTCTTCAGGGTATTGTACAACCTTTACATTGACTTTCCTCCCATCTTGTTAAGAAAATCATATTGAATGACCTCTTTAACAAATATTTTTTTTGTTAGACGTTGGAAAAACATTGTATATTTAAAGAAAATATGGAGCAATCCGGTTTTATTCTATTTTGATATTGACCAAAAGAAGACACTCAAATCTGCAACGGTCCCATTCTTGTCGCGATCAATAGAATGTGTGAAAGAAAACAGCTTGTGTGCGAACAATACAAAGAGGATGATGGAAAAAAAATCCATAACGCTCCCCTCGCTTCTTATGTAAACGAAACGCTTCATTAATCGCAATTCCATTTCTGCGCTGCAAAACCATTCCCACACGTATCGGAAAACTCGTCCGCTCATAATTACCACTCTCCACAATTCATCCCGTGTCGTATTTCTGTGTTCCGGCACATTTTATAAAGGTAATAGATACTTCCTTATATCGATTCTTTGTCGTTTTATACGACTGAGATGGTATGAAAAGAATGAAAATTTTCTTCAAAATTTTTCTATTTGAATCTGAAGCGGATCTAGTTCAATAGTGTTCTCCATCAGTGGTACACAAATATTGTACAGTATAGAGCGATATCGTATAATAGTCACAATATCGAATATCAGTAACACTATCGTATAATATTGTACAATATCGTATAATATTGTTCGATACCGTATAATGCTGTATAATGTCAAACAATATTGTATAACATCGTACATCATAGTGCTACATGGATCTGGTATTCTTAGATCAACCAAACGGACGATCAAAAGACGTTTTAATGAGATTTGTGTCAGTAACCTCCTACTCTGGATTATATATATGAAGACTACCGAGGGCGACTTTTGTAATATTGAACTTGATAGAAAACAAAGACGACAGTTATTTGATACAAATAGACTAAGCTAATACTAATTTGATATAGATACAGATAGACTAATTGGTTTACTGGTCATGCATGCTCATAGAAACGAAATTTATTTTCATGAGATTTTTATCATATCAAAGGAGCTGACAATCATTCACGCACATTAATTTTCGTGTACTGTAACAGTACATCGTCACATTTCGTCGCTTAAGAAGCAACACCACCTATCTCAATTTTTTGAAATTTCAAAGAGGAAGAAAAGGCTGAATTTTTCGCAATCAATAATGATTATTTCTGAATTTTTTTAGCATCTGATATGAACATGCGACCGCATGTTCCTACCAGATGTGGAAAAAAAAAATCAGAAATATTCGTTATTAGTTGCGAAAAATTCAGCCTTTTCTTCCTCTTTGAAATTTAAAAAAATTGAGATAGGTGGTGTTGCTTTTGAAGAGACTATTTCATCCAACTACATTAGGCAGCTCACAATTCCTTAACCTGCAGTTTAATGTTTTTCAACTAACTAACTATTTTAAATATTAAACCTATATAATCTTAAGTGTGTGCAATTTACTTTCTCTCAGATTAGTAAAATTCGGAACATTTTATTTAAAATCGAGACAAATCTGGGATACTTTTCCAATCCGATACAAATTCAAAATTTAACTATTGAATCCAAGACTTCTGGTTGTTTTAATTTTAAACAAGTTTGTTGAAAGCAGTTTTTTAAGAACCTTGAGAATAGAATGGAATTTTACCAAAAAGTATTTCGTCGCAACACCACCTATCTCGATTTTTTGAAAGGAAGAGAAAGAAAGATTGCAACTAATAACGAATATTTCTATTTATTTTTTTCACATCTGGTAGTAGCATGCAGTTTCATGTTTATATCAGATGTTAAAAAATTTCAGAAATATTCGTTATTGGTTGCGAAATAATGAGATTTTTTTTCTTCCTCTTTGAAATGTCAAAAAATTTAGTTAGGTGGTGTTGCTTGTTAAGCGATGATTTTTTACATATACACGAAAAAAAATCACGAGTCGTCCTTAATATAGCGTAACGTGTCATCGTTTTCGTGACCACTTTTACCTAATAACCAGCAGTAAAATATATTTGGCGTTTAAAAAGAGTAATTCGCGTTTTAAAAAAAATTCTAACAGTGTTCGACCAAGTGAAAGCTTACGGTTGGCAACACGCATCTGTCGCTTTGAGAAAAAGCGTGTTCCATTTTCGAATTTCGTAAATCACGGCTCTTCCAGGCTTTTGTTTTCCTCCGTGTCACGCTGCCTGGTCATTCGGGCTAACGGTCACTCCACAACTGACCGTAACTGAAACCCCAGCGTGCGTGCATCTCCCCTGTCTTCGACAGGGAAAAAAGAGGAAGTTGATTTTATGCCGGTATTTTTTGCTCGCAAACAATCATTTTTAGTAATGGAATGAAACGGCGGAGTAAAGAGGATTTATTTTGTGAATAGGGGAATTGGAAAGATTGTATCTTGTCAAGGTCAAGTAATGGATTTGGGTTTAATAGTACAACACAAGGATTTAAATGCTTTTCGTAGGAAGTTCCTCTTAATAAAGGTCACGTTAGTCATCATTAGTATTAAAGTGACCAAAAGAGTTGCTGAAATCTAATAGTACAACAAAAGAAGTTAAATACTTCTCATGGCATGGTCCTCTTTAGAAAAAGTCGCATTAGTTATGGTTAGTACTCAAGCGACCAGATTTGCTAAACTTCAATCCAGACGCCAGTTATAGGGAGATTGGAGAGAAGAGATGCGTGAATTTGAACCAGGCCCAAAAGTATGGGAAAAAATTAACGAAATAAAATAAAAATTCAGAAATAATGAAATGTTTAATTTTTTTTTAATTATTGAAAAAGGAAGAACAAATAAAGAAGCAGGAGTAATATATTTTACTATCGCTTTTATTTTTTTCCATGAGGACAATTTGTCCTACTAACGAGGTCAAGTAAAAGTTGGGAAGGATAATTCTCCTGAAATTGACTTTTAAAAACTGAATCGAATTGATCGTTTTTTAAAAATATGAACTATTTATTTATGAATAAAACTAGAAAATTTTTCCTTTTTTGGAAAAAAAAAAGTAAAAAATGGGGACCTGTCCTAGTTAATTCAGGACGTCTGGTCATTTTATTAATATTGCTATGAAAGTCCAGGGAATGATCCATTAGCTCAGTAACACATTAAGACAAAGCTTTTGGCGACTTAGGTTTCAAACTGTACTGTTGCTTTTCTTGGAAAATTGAACGCATTTTTAAAATCTTTATTTTCTTTTATTTAATCTAGTTGTTTTATTTATCTTGTTGTTTATATTTTTTATATACTAACAAAATATGCCTTTCGTTAATGAGTAAACAACTGATGCCAAATATACTACGGTTTGGAAAAATCATTCTTTTAAAAAGCATTTTTGTATAATCAGGGAAAAAAAATGTTTAAGAGCAACACAATATATAATGCAATGGCATGTGATAAATTCAATTTTTCTGCGCCCTCAAAGTAAGCGGCTTTTTGACGCCGCTTTATTATGGAAAAATAAATGCACTCCTATTTAATTTAAAGGTAAAAGCACTTCCACTTAACAAATGGCGCGAATCTTCATTTTCAGAGAGCTCCAAAAATCTTCCGACTAAACTTATTTCCGGGGTTTTTCCCATTTCGAAGGTATTTAACCCTTTCGCACCTAACTTCGGCTATAGCCGGCATGCAGGACGTGACGAGCGCCGGCTATGGTCGGCAGAATTCTTTCGAGTATTCATTAATTACTTTTCTTTATATTATATAATATAATAATAATTATTGTTTATGGAAATAATGTGTTTATTTAAAGAAAGGTCCCTTTTCTTCCAAAACATGTCAGAGTGGCGTTGTTCAGGCTGAAGATGTAAACTCAATCACCAATAAGCACAATGTGTACACTTTTGGTACAGGGTCCGGTTCAGTGGCGGCGATACACTGGAGCGAACCGCCTCGCCGTAGCGAAAGGGTTAAGCTCGCCACGAATTTGTGACTAACATCCTCTTTCTACGATCTCAGTTCGCCGGTGAACACCCGCACTGCGTTTCTGTAATAATGGCCATGGCTCTGATCCACTTTAAATACCATCCGAAGTTCTTAAATTAGCTTTCCATCACTTTAACCCTTTCGCGTTCGTTAGTTTCGCATTGAAACCACACATTGAGCATTTTTTTTACTGCGCATCACTCAGTATTATTTTCCTTTTATTTTAAATGCTATTTCTTTTAAATCAATACCTAACTGAAAATAATGATGAATTATTTGCCGCTGATTACGGGCGTGGATGTTTTTTCGACGTGATAATGCTTTTAGACTGGAATTATATCTGTGAATTGGGTGACTTAAAAAAAAAAAAAAAAAAAAAATGCTATTTATAGAATGCAACGGCTGCTACGCTGTTTCGGACTAGAGGTTAGAACTTCCAAAATTGTGAGCGCATGAATAAATAGATTTAACCCTTTGACGTACATTAGTTTCGCAGTGAAACCACAAATTGAGCATTTTTTTACTGCGCATGGGCGAAACGTAGCGCCATTTTTCTTTCATAACTTAAGAATCAGATATATAGGCCAAACTTAAATAAATATGCCAGTTCAATACCGTTACTATTCACAAAGATATCGGCATTGCAAGAGCTAAATTGCTTTTGATCTCTAAGAGAAACAAAATGATGAGGGTTCTTGCACAAACTGATATTTTTTAAAATTGAATCTTCGGAAGAAATCTTGAATTTTATGAGGGTAGAATATCCTTAATACTCCCGTATACTTATAAATTAAACACATAATTTAAATTGCATTTAGATGATAACTTATTCGGGGGGGGGGGGAGCCCCTTAACCCTCTTTTGTTTTACTGCGAAACCCCAAATTTTTTGAAAATAAAAAAAAAATGCTAATTTTTTTTCCTTTACATATTTCTAATCAACTACATGTCTAATATTCAATTTTGAAATACATTTAGTCAATTTCAAAATGAAACATGTAGTGAACTTGAGAGGATTAAAGAATACGTCGATACTCTAACAGAAGCTTATTGGATTTAAAAGACTGCAACTCCTTTAAAAGATGTCTCAACACTTTCAACCAACATTTCTCTCTCTCTCTCTCTTTATTTCCTAAATAGAATAGAATGCCAGGGTAACTCTTTTTCCTTAAAAATTAACCAGTTTTTCTCCGACTAATGTAATTTAATTACTAATTCTGATCTTCTGAATATAAATATTTGGACACTGACTGAGTATAAATGTAATAAGACTGGTATTTAAGGAGTAATCTAATGCGTATAAAGCATTTAACTTTTTAATTTGCTTTATATTAACGGTGTTCTGTAATTTAAACAAAGATATTAGGCTTAACGGTCCTTTTTTATTTATTTATTTGTTATACAGAGCTGTAACTTTTGCTTCAACCACCTTTATTTATTCAAGTGAAATTCCTGTAGAATAATTATTGACTCTTACATATATCCTTAAACATCAGTTGTTCAGCTTTCATTGGTCAACAGATATTTAGTTACGATTACAGTGAAAACCCACAATTTTCATTTCCCGCTTCAGTGGAACTTCCTATTTTGTTTTTAATGCTTTGCAACGTCGCATAAACGAGTTTGTCGTTTCCCTCGTTCGAAAACAATTATCTGAGCATCAGTTTCAGGCCGAATCGTACAGAGATGCGTTTCGAACTTCTCACGCAAGCCATTACTTATCAGAAAATTGTCACTAAACGATCTTTAAGAATCGTCAACTGCCATTTTCGACTCTTCGAATGCACACCCTAATGGCGAAGAGAGTTTTTTCGAATAAATGATGGTGGGAATTCTGATTTCTTTGGGAACAATTTTAGGGTATTCGAGGATCGTTTTTTCCCCCCTCCTTTATCTGCACTTCAACTTTTTCTTTCTTGATGCAAACAATTTTTTTAGCCCTACACCTTCGAAGGAAATTTTTAGGCTACAGTAAAAGAGAAAATATACAGTTTGCATCATAGCTTCGTAATGTGGTACCGAATCCAAGTGGGGTTACTTGCATGAAAAATTAAGCTACATGCCAAGGATATAGTCATTATCTATCAACCACTTGGCCAGGCAATAAATTGGTCGTTGCTCGAAATGGCGACAAGTATTGAAATTTGGCTCAGAAAAGCTAACGTGCATACCACTTCATTCCAGGCCAAGTGGTTAAGATATATTAATCACCGAAGGCTTTTAATGATCGTAAAATCTTAAAAGCGTTCCAAAAAATACACTGTCAGAATTTTCATGCAACTGACCTTCCAGTTAATTGAAATTTATCCTCTCAATCAACTTTAATCGTGTTATTATTATGCCCAAATGATGTTGTTAGTAAGTAATCCATCAAAATTCTTATAGACGAATGACAGTCTGAAATTTGTTGCAGCTAATTTCAGTTTTTGTTACATCATTCTTTTTCATTGAAAATTAACTGATGTTTGTCTGAACTATATTAATAATGGATGCGCTTACATTCATTTACTGGTGCAGCATTGTTTATTGAATATACAGCAAGAAAACAAAGTTCTGGAACTGCTCAATAAATCGACAGAAATTGTGCTCGAGGGACATTAACACAACTCCCTAGGGTGTCGTTTTTATTCGTGGAAGGCAGGCAATCCACTACGGAACCAACAAATAACAGAATATCATCCGTCCAGTAATTGGGTGTACCGAAAACGACACCCACAAATAATCCCGTCATCAACCTCCATCGTTCGTCTGTTTTCCTTTTTCTCTTCTACAAGCTCGGCCCAAGAAAAAAGTCGGACGAGACTGCCGCTTGTCGATAACTGTAACTGCGATCGTGTCGAGAAAAAAACCGCGAGGAATTCTTTTCCAACTTTCTTTCTCTGCTCTAGCGGGCTGTGTCATTTTCTCGTCATGATAGGGAAGCAATTAGGAAGCCTCTAAGTTCAAGGATGCTTCGGGATATGAAGTTACGGAATTATCTTCGGATAGTGAGGCGTTGCTGTCTAGAAATGAGTTGCTCCGGTTTTATCTAAGCGACGTTTAAAGAACTTGATGGCAGTACTTTGTTAGATTGAGCTTGTTATCTTATATTCTAGAACATCGATCAAGCTGTTTAAAATATTAACCTCATTTTAATAACACAGAATAAAAATATGGGCGCGATGGTGTTCTAGACACACCAAGAGATGCAATTCTAAACCCATTTATCCACGAATGCATTCAATAATAAAGATGACAAGACCGAATCAGTTCCGAACTTCGGCCATTTTTCCAGGATTGCGAAAGTGAAGTTCCGAATTTTTATGAAATTTTCCGATCGTCCCGATTTTTACTTCTCAGTAAGTAGTTTTTGTTAAAAAGGATTAACTCGATTTAAATGTGAAAAAAAATGGCTTCTGCAAAATTCTCTTTCCAAATTTTTACTATACGTATCTTAATGTGGCCCATGGATAGGGTTGCCATAATCACCAAGCTTTGATGCTGGACGTTTAAGTGCTAAATAAATAAAACATGAAAAAATGCATAGGTAATGGTTTATTTCACTCTGATAAAAAATCAATAAGCTTTAAGCAATCCAATAAAATTAATACGTAGAATAAGAAAAAATATGCGAGGCCAATCCTTTTTAGCCTAGTCATATTTTAATGTTGATTTTGCTTTCTTAATTATATATCATTTTCTTCTATCACATAATTATAAAATTGGGTGCAATTCATTAAAAATTTATAATGACGCAGAGTTTAGGGAGGAAACGGGACAAATAGTAATACGGACTTAGTAGTGAAATACGGTGACGGTTCCGTATATACGGGACGTATGGCAACCCTACCTGTGGGGCAATAAACTAAACAACCTGAGAGAAAAACTTTAAAAATAAGAGCAAAATATATTATTTGTGTTGTTCGCTACCTCTATCTTTCTATTTGAAATTATTTTTAATAATTAAATACATGGTTATCCGTATAAAACGCAACACGCATTTCGAAGCGGAAAAACGGGACTCGGCGACACATACAATAAGTCTAATTCTTTAATTAGCAGTTCGTGAAGAAGTCCTCGCAGTGAGATACGAATATCGGTATTATTTATCAAGTCTTTTAAACTCATTAATTGCCATCCACTAGGCCAGTTTTTTCTGTATGATGTCCAAATTTCGCACTCTTTAATTACACGAAGAACAGATCCCGTTTCTTGGCCGCATGAACATAACGACGTTTTTTCGAAGAATCTAGCCTGATGTTCTTTAAAAACTCCATGTGTTTTCAAAATTTGATTTATGTAGAAATCACCATATAGTCTATTAACGTTAACTTTATCTATTAGGTTTTTGGTCCATCGCGCATTTTTTGAATCATTCCAACGATTTTGCTATAGGTCCTCTATAATTTTATTTCCTTCATTTCTTATCTGGTTTCTAGAGGGAACAAAGCTAATTGTTTCATCTGAAATCAATGTTGCCCCCTTGGCTAATTGATCTGCACGTTCATTCCCAAAATTTCCTACGTGTGCTCTAATCCAAGTCAAGGTTATTTTTCCCTTGTATTCTTTTATATCTTCTTTTATATTATTGATTATGTCTCTGGCTTCTTCTACAGCACTTAATGCCATAAGTGCTGACCTGGAGTCACTGATTATATTTACTTGTCCTAGGTCATTTGCTCTGACATACTGAACTGCCTGTTGAATTGCAATCACTTCAGCCATAAATACTGTGCTCGATTCATTTAGTCTAAATTTTCTATAGTCTAGTTCTGTTTTATTATAAAACACTCAGTACTCTAAATGTCTATTGGATACTCCGTATACCGACGAAAGACAAAAGGGCAATAATCAGCTTATCAGTGGGAAAGAGAATACGAAACGCAACCATAGTTTTCAATCTAAAACAGTGAATTTTTATTCTGGGAGTTTGTATTTGAAAAGAGAAATCATCCAAAATGTTAAAAATGGTTTAAGTAGTAAGGATAATCCGCAAACACAATAGCTAATCTTCAAAAAAACATTGAAGACATCATTTGTTCCATTCCGGTTTCGATGATCAAGAAAGTAGCAAATAAATGCGATCCGCCGAACGAAAATCTGTGGTGACGAGTTTAAACATTCATTTTAATACAGAAACTCTATTTTTTTTCGCACTTTTATAAATATTATAGAAATTGTTGAAATTTGAAAATTGTATTTTCCTGTCTCTCTTTTCTAAATTGTATCCCAGACTTCGTTTTTTTTTTCCTTTACTTTTCTTTTTCTTTATATAAAAAGGGTACTTTAAAAAGTAAACTTACAGACCTTAATAACAAATACAGATTTAAATAGTCACAATTAGAAGTAAAAATTCATATATCATCAGTAGTTTTTGAAAATAAATATTTTTTTCAAGATTTTTAATAAAATTTCAATGTTAAGAGAAACAGCATAATTGAAAAAATATGGGACATATTTAATTTTAATTTCTCATGCTTACTTCTCAAACTATCTAGAATGTTATAGACCGCAAGATAAAATTTATTTTAATAAATAAATATTTTATGAACATTCAAAGTTGACGTCATTGATTTTGCGCCAAAACTATTCTATAATTCGAACTGAAAGTGATTTTAAAACGTGACTAAATAAAGCTATCATGAAATCTGCGGTCTATTACACCCTCAAAAGTGTTTTACACATGTGTACCAAATCTCAATGAATTTTAATGAATTGTTTTGAAGATATCACGTTTTTCGCGGACAAATTTTAGTGAAATTTTCATTTTTCAGAAAACGAATTTAAAGAATTTAATAACACATTATTTCAAATAAATATCAAGAAATAATATATTAAAGGAGTAAGAATAAAAACAAGTGTTTTAGAATCTTAAAAGTTGTAGCTGTATTTTTAAATCATAAAAAAAAAAAAAATGAATTTTCTTCGAAAATCGCTTTTTTCAACCTATTCGGATACCTTAAGGAAAATCTGGTCTCTTCAGTTTTGGTAAAAACAGGAACCGATGGGAAAACGAACCCCCCAGGGACCTTAGTAATTACCTACTCTGCTTTAGCAATCGAAGAAACAGTCAAATAAACCATTTTTTGTTTGCAATAACGAATTACAAAAATCACTGAGCGGTGTATATATTGCGGCGCTACTCCATCATTGAAGAGAACCGCAGTTTCCTCCCCATGCGTCCATGAAATATCACTACTGTAGCTTCATAACACCTAATTACGTCAAAGAAATGACCGAGAAGAAAAAGCAAAAGCGTGTGTGCAGATGGAGTGGCCGTGGCGAGTGGACTTATCGCCACTGGACCGGAACGGGCGAGATCCGAAACCGCTAATCCTCGGAACAGGAATTATTTTGCTGCTGTGACCTTTCGCCAGTTTTGCTTCCTTTCGCTTTTTCCTTTCCAAAAAGAAGCTCCGAGTCCACTGGCGTGTGGAAAATTTCTGTACGAATCCAGAGCGAGTCTTTGTGTATCGTTTGATTCTTTTTCCTCCAAATCTAATGATTGGTGAGGATAGTGGAAGATTTGCAGAAGAAGATTGCTTAATTATAGGCTGTGCTGTGTTTCGCTAAAGCACTGAAATTTCTAATAAAAGATAAATGGTTTTTCCATCGCGGAAGCGAAAGCGTGACATTTGTTTGCTGTGAAGAACAGAAAAAACCAACGCAAATTAAGCAGCAGCTAAAATTTATTGAATTGCAAATTAAATTGTTATAGTAAAGATTCAGTTCTTTTTGAATTATGGGTTTTTATTTATTCATCTCCCGAATGGCTGTTTTGTATGTTGTAGTTGCCGCAATGTGGAATTGGTCCACAAAACACTATCAACCAACATATCAACCGAAATTCTGTTGGCAATGTATTATTAAACTGTAAAAGTACTGATTTAGTTCTTTGGAACAATCGGTTTTTTATTATCCATATTCCGAATGGTTGTTTTGTACTTTGTAGCTGCGACATGCTTGAAGTTGCCCCATAAAATACAATAAGCCAACGTATCAGTCGAAATTCTGTTGGTAATTTTATTACATTTCAAATATTTTTCTGTTATATCAGGTATGAGTTTGAAATCAAACTTTTGAAAGTGTTGAAAGTTTTGTGTTGCTTGTCCAACAGTTACTTTGCGAACGAATAAAATAAGATATTAACTGTAGCAAATATTAGGCTTAAATGTACAAATTTACAAAAAGATCGATTTTGAACCAGGTAGCAGTTTTTTTCTCTTGGAAAATTGGTAATAATAAAATGGTAATAATTCAAATAAAAATAAACATTGTAATAAACCTATTTCGTCTAGTTATTTTATATTTGAATAAGTTATGTATAAGTTTTTGTTTAGAATTCTTTTATGTAATAAATTCTTTTCTGTAAAAAAATTCTAATTGTGGAAATTGTGATTTCTGTAATTCTTTTGGCTAATTGATTTGACCAACTGCGTGTACAGCGCCATATTGCAATTTGTGGCAAAAATTGGAACTCATTTTTTTTAAAAATCGAAATTCCATAATCGGAATATAGACCAAATTTGGTTGAACATTTTTTTTGCAGTTGATGTCGCAACCCTTCACGTTATTGTATAGCCATCTTGTATTTCTACAGTACACTTTAGTGAACTGTAGAATACTAAACTGATGTCGGAAATAGTTGCGTACTGTTCACAGTATAAAACTGTTTCTGACATCAGTCTAGAATGATATTTCAAAAACTTCCGTATTCTATTCAATGAAATTTGAAACCGTCTGTTCAATTCGCAGTATAAAATGTTTCATAAATCACCGTGAATAAGCCCATTTTCTGGTTGCCTTCTTGCGAATTTCAGCTATTTTCCCTTTAAGTAAATTTTTAAAGACATACTTCGAACTCGATTTGATTTTCCCTTTAAAGCGCATATGCGAAGCAGAGGAAGCACGTTTCGTGTGCAAAAGCTGCGAAATCTTGTTAGAAAGAAACGTGATTTCAGTTTGGAAGTGTGTGAAATTTTAAAAGACTTTTCCGTGCGTTAGCGGCTTGGCTCAGCATAGCCAATACTGGCTCTTGTGCCATAAAACTGAACAACAACAACCGTGCGTTGGCGTTAAATTTTAGTTTCAAAGCAAGCTACTGAAAGTTTCATGCAATATCTTAGTAGACTGTGTATCAAAAGTTCTATACCCAATATCTCATATATTTTATCTAAGATATAGCTTAAATATTTTAAGAGTCTGCCGCTTCTAAGCAATTTTGTAAGATAATGCGATCATGATGATTTTGTTTTTTAAATGTTTCTGAAATTAAGGAATAGTGAGGTTCTGTTGAAACAAAGTAGGTGGGCGATGAGGATCTATCTTTTTTTGAACCGTTTTAGTATATTTAACTTTCTAGAGACTAGTGTAATTTCTCGTAAAAGATAAAAATGTTGGTATATTACCTATATAATATAATGGCAATTTCTTTTTATCAAAGATAACAAGAAATTGCCAAAAGATAGCGTATATGTTACCGTTAAAGTGTTTAATCAGTTATTTCTGAAAATACCAAATTCTTTCATTAAATAACTGTTCAAATCAGTTACGGTGTGTAATAAATTCATAATCCCATACTTTAACTAGTTGTTCTATGAAATAGGTATTTCTTCCATAAATTAACTAGTGATGAACAGTTTAAATGTAAAATAAACAATTTAATTGAATTATACAGCTCTAATAGTAATCTCTATGCATTAAGTTCAGCAAATTAATGTTCATTACAAAATCTATTGCTTGTAAATGAAAGTAATACTTTCCGTATTCTGAAACCAAACATAAAAGTTAGTATTATTATTATTATTATATATCATTTTATAATGAATTGAAAATGATCCGCTATCCGCACGGTTCGATTTTTTGGCATTGGCTTGATTAACAGTGACTTCGGTTGATAAAGGCCCAGATAATCGGGGTTCTACTGCAGTGGATTTTTTTTTTTGGGTGGGGGGGCTGGATTTCTTCTGTTTCTTTGTTTCAATTATATTGTGTCGCTTTCTTTCTGTTTAAATTAGCCTGAAATATCTTTTTTATATTTATCTGTAACTTCTACCATGGTATATTTGTGTGTATTTTTTAAACTTATTTTTTTAAAATTTTTTCTCAGGGCATCACATTTTCAGTACATTTTTCTCTTGTTCTTTGAATTGCCAACGTTTAAATTTTTAATATTTAAATTTTCCTTCAATATTCCATGTAAATTTTGCCTCCTTTTTTGCCATGTCTATCTGTCTGCTGGAATGTTCTCCTCCGAAGAGTCAACCTGCATTCTGAAGCCTTAAGATTGAGTCGGCTCTCCCCGGTATTGAATGAATGAAATGGATTTTTTTCAATATTGCGTGTGATAAACAACGTTAGGAGACACACTGACATTGCAATGTTGCCGGTATTTGGCGCACAGACAAACAAAACAGAATTTCAAATATTTACCGACGGTTCAAAAGCTGATAAGCCTCTGCTTTCTGTATCTTCAACCATGGATTTATTCTTCACGAATGGTGGGCCAAATTAGATGATAATAATAGTGCTTTTCAGGCTGAGATGGTAGCATTGAGAGAAGCCATGCGCTGGTTATCACCAGAGTCCCTGGCAAAATCCACTATTCATACAGATAATCAATCGTCCCTGAAAGCTCTTGCAGCTCTCCAGCCAAACTGAATTATTTCCCAGGAAATCCTAAACATCTGGAGCTCCTTAAAAACCGAAGTTGTTATCTCCTGGGTTAAAGGACATTCGGGGATACTAGGGAACGAGGTTGCTGACCAGTTGGCCAGCCAGGGTACTCATGGCAGTACTCTCAACATCAATATCGATATCCCTAAATCTCGCCTCAAAAAAAAAAAATCTCAAAAAGTGTTCCCTTGAAATCTGGAAGGATAAATGGAACCTTTCGGAAACGCGACGGCGAACTTTCCTTTTCGTACCTCAAGTCAACATTAATAGAGCCTCATTCAACTCAAGAAACAGCCGATTCATCACAGGACATGGGCCGTTTGTAAACTATCTTCACAGGGTCGATTTATGTTCACACGATCGATGCGTTTGCGGTGCTAAAGGTGATCCAAACCACTACGCAACAGTCTAGCCAGTGACAAAACCCTTTCATTTCACGAAGCCCAGTGCTGAAAACCTTTCGACGTGGTGTGAAAATATTCTCCAAGACAAAAGATCCCTGGCACGACTCATGAATATTATGAAGATCCTTCATGGACGAAAGCTTGATATCATCATGGATTAAGAAAAACTTTTCTGGCATCCACCATCAATTAAGACTTTCATTGCGGACTGTTTCAGTTTACTTTTTGTATTTCTTATTTTGTTGCTTTAATTTTTCCCCTTTTCTTTTGTATTTCATCTTTACGCCGAGAGGGTTTTGTATAACCGCAAACCTTATCTGGTCGGTTCCCTCCCGGTGGATTATTAATAATAATAATGTTGCTGGTATATTTTCTGAGTTTCAATAATTGATCTTTCATTGGTATAGAAAAATTCAATGAGTTTTTCAAAGCCCTTCAGTGTTTCAGTATCTACTCTGTGTAAAGCGTTGAGTCTTTTTTAAAATTTCCACCCTTTAGAAGCTGAACAAATAAAAGGAAGTGTTAAGATGTGTTGCCTCACTTGCGCAAAGTAGATGACTGTTCACTTCTTGTAATTTTGTCTATCGCCATTTGTTTCTCTATTTTCTTTTGAAATTTCTTTTCTTGAAAAAACCATTACTTAGAAACATGAAGTTTTCCAGCTTTTTGTACTTTTTCTAAGTTGCGTTTATTTCTCAACCTGCCTCTTCTATAATCAAGGCAGCGAGAACGAAATCCTGCTAATCGATGCATAAAGACTGTTCATCTTCTAGAAATTGTTTTTTTTTTCTTTTTCCCTACCTTGAAAGGAAAAACACACTTCCCTTTCAACCTCAATAAGAAACCGAGCAGAAAGCCATTCATTTAAAAAACTTATCTTCGTTTTTTTTTAAAATTGAGAGTTTCGTAAAACGCTGTTTGGAAACGGAATGAACATAAAAATTCTGATGTCACTTTATACTGGAGTGTTATAAAAAGTTTTAAGACAGAACTTCTTGCAAACTTTATTCAATTGCTTAATATATGCTTTTATTTAACATGTCTTATTTCCTGTTTGTGAGATGGAATTTTGTAATCATTTTTCACTCACTTCCTTATGTGCTAGAGTTCTGAAATTATGTCCTCTTGTATATTCTCGATGACAGTACATCATTTTAATATTTTCATAACTTTAATGACAGTTAATAGATTAATTAAATAAAATTTTGATTCTATACTAGCGCCGCCACTTGGTAGTGAGTTTGCGAAAATTGAACAGTTATATGCTGTCTGGCCTGTTGAGTGCCAACAGACACACATTCTCTTTATTATTAATAGAGATGCGCTTAAAATTTCATTTTACTTTGAGTATTTATCAGCGTCTAACGCTTTTGCTTTGACATCTCTATTTTCGCTGAAAACTTTTATAAGTTCTAATACTTTTATTACTTTTTTCTGACTTTTAAGAAACTTTGTTGATTCGCTCTTATTAAATCATTTATATCTAGAGAAAAAATGAGCCGGGAACGTAAATGTTTGAAGTAAACCGTCAAACTCGAGCACATTCATACTCGGTATCGTGATATGTGTCATGCTGTTTTTTGATTTAATATATCTTAAAAACCAGTAAGGTATTTTAATTTTGTGAATTTTCTGATACTATGGCCACTATGTTTTATTTTGTACAAGTTATTTCCCCCGCAACCTCTTATGGTCTTAAGATTTTTCCATAATTTGCATGCTTTTAATTATTCATGTGTAATTGAAAAAAAAAAACGGTTTTCGCATTAATTTACTAATTGACCCTCTTTTTGTATTCAGCATGTTAACCCTACAGCTTGAATTGATTTATATTTGTTTCGCTACGATTTTTGCCATTCTTTTTAATATTTAAATAATTTAATAGTCGGTTAACAAAATTATTTATACTTATTACATTTTTGGCTACAAAGTCGTTTTTTAGTAAAGAAATTTCAGATAAGAAATAAATTTAAAAAATTAATTTTAATTAAAAATCACGCTTATAAAATTAAATTTTTATTCATCATTCATTCCTTACATAATATAAAATCTATGTTAAAGAATTACCCAACTTTTGCTGAAAAAAGATTCTTAAAGTGTAATGTTGTAACTTTATTCCTTGAAATTTTTTTACGCGTCTGTTTCAGTACAAAAACTTGAATTACGTCAGCTGAGTAACATTGTTTTCCTTCTACTGATTTCAAAGTCAGATATATTTAAAAAGTGTGATGTAATCCAGCTGGGCGGTTCGATTCGTTATTTTTTTTTTCCATCGAAATTTGGAAATGCGAAGGTGAACGAGAATTGAATCTCGTTGTTCTCGATTGTGTTGGGATCACTTTTCCGCTTTTGTCTCTCGCGTGAATGGGGAAACGAGATTCTTTTCTCCGCTCTCTGTAGGTGTTATTCAACTTGCAGGAAGTTGCCTTCAGTTTGGAAAAGTGAAACCTGTGAATTCAGTCTGTGACGTAAGAAATTTGCTAGATATATGCGCATAGGGTTCGACGACTAAGAAACGTTGGCTTAAAGATTTTTTTTCAAGCATACGAGTCAATATCTTCATTTTTTTTTTTTTTTTGCGAAATAAATGTTAAAAAAGATGAATTGTTTGAGTTTAATTGCAAGAATCATCTGTTTATATAACAAAAAAATGAAAAGCAATGGAGTTCCGACCTTGAAATTTTTTTCGAGGTCTCCAAATGGCACAGTTACAATGGAAAAATTTACGATTTTCACTTCGGCTTAAATTAGCCAGATCATCCCCAACAGGTTTGCTCTGTCCTGTTTTTTAACTTTATGAACCGACTCAAAAAACATCCTGATTAAGAAAAACCGAGCCTGTTTCTCCCGAAATTTGTATAGTGGAACTTAGCTAATTCGAAATTGATGGCATCACAATAAAAATACTATTTATCTAAATATCCGAATTCAGAAAAAACTGAGTTTAAAAAGCAGTATGGATGAGTTTTCTGTTTTGTTTAATTAGGTTTACGGAACTTCCGTCCCCAGGATCCACTTTCGTTTTCCGGTAACCCTCCGATTTAAGCAATCGCCAAATCCATTTGGATACTGTATAAAATTTAACCTTCAGTGATTTAACCAAACGAGCCTTAGATGTCGCCAAAAAGAGGGATAAAGAACAATTATGGCAGCCCTTCCAAAAAATGAGGCTCTTATTTTAAGTAAACGTTGAAAGCTACAGCAATAGGAACATCACATTTAATATTTTCAAAATATTCTGACGCCATAACATTAAAACACTCTGCTTTAAACATTAATTAACATCTTCAAACAGAGTGTTGAAATTTCGAAGATTCCCATTGACGATACATCACACCGGAAGCTCTGCACTACCCCAAACAAAAAATAAAAAAAATTGTCCATAGCAAGAGCAAACGACAATTTTTAAGTTAAAAATGGCAGTAACGAGTTATTTTTAATATTTTATAGTTTTACTTCATGATGCATGATTATTAAATAAACGGCAAGGAATTTTAATAAATAAGCAAATTTAATAAACAGTTACAACAGTTAGCTGTGCAAAAAAACTTCAAAATAAACAGTCACCGACTTACAAATAACGACGAAATAAAACAAACTTGGTGAATACAATGCAAGTACGTATTAACTACCGAAAACAGTTCAGAAATACAAAACATTTTTTTTTTAATTACAATTTTTAGTTTTGACTTCGAAGTACTTAGCTAAAATAAATTCGAATTATAGACCGTATTTTGACATTATCTTTATTGGAAATTCAAGGGACCAGAGAAAAATATCGAATTACCGACGAAATTCGAATCTGCCAAGTTTCACTGTAGTTCATATTCACAATTTAAATATATATATATAATTCATTATAAAAATATCATCTGTTTATTATCTATTTTATGGAATTCTAGCAATTAATTATGGTAATTCCTTCGAATATTATTATTTTTCGCTAAATATAGGTGTTTGATTATGTCGCGATCCGAATGGTTCACGAGCCGTTCATTGAAACTATTTTCACAACGTAGCAACCGCGAACCAGGGGAAAGGAGCGAACCATCATTCATCACTTGTCAGTTGCCAATAGAGGGAGGGGGTATTTGGAAGCGCTTAGTTTTCAGATTCTACCTTGCAGGTTCATTGGAGGTTCGCGGGAACGAAAAAGTACTCACGAACACATCCCTACGTAAACTACGAGTCCCTTTGTCTTCGCCGAAAAACCCGACAGGACTTCGATCGCCGCGAACCTTTCGTTCATCGCTAAAAATCCCGTAACAACCTGCGAAGTAACTGCTAGCGAACGGGTCGTGTACTTTTCGGCTCGTGCCGGCCATTTGGTTAAATGACCTGTCAGAATTAACCAGGGGAAGTTCAGTTTGATCTCCCCGCCCAATATCTGGAAGTTCAGGTTGAAATTTGATTAATCTGGTCACTAGGTTATAAATTAAAATTCCGCTTACTGCACAGCAAAAACTGTGAACGGAGGAAACCTTTGAACTCCTGCATATCGTCGACATCTGGTCACTTTAACGCTGAACTCATTAATACTAGTGCAAGTCATGGGCGCCCATGCCCGGGGGCAAGGTGGGGCCGCCCCCCGTAGCTCTCAGGGAAAGGGAAAAATATAGTGTAGTTATGTGTTTTTCTTTCATGAAAATGATTTAAAAGTCGAAAAAGCATTAATGTTCAGGAAGGTCTAAAACGTAAAATGCGAGTTGAAATTTTCAATTTGGAGGACAAAAATTTGTTTTATTCTCCGCGGAAAAGAGCGAAAAAGCCTGGCTTCGAAGACGAAGTGATTGACTTGTTCGGCAAGAAGAAAAGAAATTTAGTTTGCTTTTTCAGATAAATATTAGTGTCAAATCCATAAACTCACCTACGCATAATAATTTACCTTACAGTTTGCTTTTTGTATCAATACCAGTGTAAAATCTTATGAGGTGTACATTTGTAGTTTGTTTTCTGTATTAAAGTATAAGGACTTTGCTCCTGCATTTGTGTTGCTAAATATTCACTGGTTTCAATTCAATAAAATAACGTTTTATTCTTTTTTATAGAGTATGAGTACCGTGGCCTAGTATTTTAGTAACAGGACAAAGTTTTTAACAGGGTCGGAACTGGAACTTTTTTATGGCTACTTACAAGTCGCTATTCGTCTTCCAAAATATTAAAAATATTTCATACCCCCAGGGCGGGCCCCCCCCCCCTTACAAACTATCATATGGGCGGCCTTAGTGCAAGTGATCAGTAATTTATAGTATAATCATTTATACTTTGTATATGTTACCAGAAATGTATGAAACTCTGGCATTCTATAGATAACTAGGCGTTTTCAGGCAAAGTATGAAATATAAGTATTATTATTTACTTTCCGTAGGCATTGTATATAATATATAGGCATTCTATAGAATGTCAAATGCCATTTGACAAAGTATGAAAAAAATCATGATAAGGCTATTATTTAAAAGACGCGTAGTTCTCAAAAATATAAATGTTCTTTTAAAAAAATAATAAGAGTGCCATAAAAAAAATCTTTTCAAATATGTAAAGAAAAATGAAAGTTATTCGTATCAAAGTTTATGCCTTTCTTATTAAGGAAAACAAAATAAAATGTGAGCCTACTTTTTACATCATAGAAGGAAATAATTTTATTTTGAATTGCACTTAATTTTATTTCTTATAAAATCGAATCGACGATGTATTTCATACTTTGCCAGTTTGTCATTTGACATCCTATAGAATGCCTAGGAAGTGTGTGAAATGTTAATAGTTTCATACAATGCCGTCCAGTTTTCGGCATTCTATAAAATGCCTAGGTATTCTATAGAATGGCGGTAACATATATATTGATCATAATTTCTGCACTTCAATCCAGGTCGCTAGTTAGGAGAAGGGGCAGGGCTTTGGACAAAATGAAAAGAGAAAGAGAGACCATGCAATAGTTATTTACAAAAAATTTAATAAAGCAGGGATGGTATTGAAGCATGAATAAAATATAACGATTTCTTTCAAGCTAATTCACCTACTTTGGTCATATTTGATAGAAGCTCTTATTCCATGAGTGATAGAAGTTAAAAAAAAAAAAATTCTTCAGAAGGTAACGATTTAAAAAATTAAATCTAGCCAATCTTTTAATTAAATGCGATCTAATTACTAAAAAGTATAATCAGTGACATTTAATACCAGTATGGAACACTTTTATATCTGGGACTATTTTCTAGTTGTCAAAAATCGGCACTGTTCTGGCTAATCCGGAATGGTTAGCCATTCCATTAGAAACCAGCGGGAGTGTTCTCCCCTAAACTTTCTTGTATACTTCCCCAAAAAGGTGCCGTTTCCCCTTCCCCCGCTTGGCTAAAAACATTCGAATCTACTGCTACCCAGAATCCAGTGACTATCAGAAGGTTTTTCATTATAGTGATTGAAAAATATCTAGGTAAAGAATCAAATTCAAAGAAATGCGTACCGATTTTCCGCTCTTGCCGGTTCAAGGACAAACTGACGTAATTCGCTCCATAGGTTTCGCGCGCACAGAAGATTGCTTCCAGTACGCATGCGCGTGCAGATCGGATTCTTTTTCAAAAGTAAATTATACAGACCGACAGACAGTCAACCCTTTGACGGATTTGGCCCAAACTTTTATACGGATCTACATTCATGACGATAAAACCGTGTACCAAATTTTATCCATCTAGCTATTCAAGTTTTTGAGTTATAGTGTTCGCATGACCACGGACATACAAACAGACAGACTTCCCGTTGGCGGATTTTGTCCAAAATTTGGTAGAAACCTACAAATTATGTCTAAAGACCACATATCAAATTTCATCCCCGTAGTTCTAATAGTTTTCGAATTATCGTGTTCACAGACAGACACACACAGACATAATTCCAAAATTGTGTTTTTCGGACTCAGGGAGGTCTAAAACGTGGAGATTCGTCAAAATCTCGAGTTCGAATTTTTTGACGATTACAATACTTTCCTTGTATACTTCGTATACGAGAAAGTAAAAAGGCCAACTTCAAAAGTCTAAAGTATTTCCAAGACAGACAGATATAATTCCAAAATTGTGTTTTCGGACTCGGGGAGAATAAAAAATCTCGAGTTCGAGTTCGTATACGAGAAAGTAAAAATTAGAAAGGAGATTGTGCGTTTAAATAATCATTTTCTTTGAATATGAACTATTTGCTTATAAGTAAAATTCGGGATATTTAATTTAAATTAGAGATATTTTTTGCGTCCGAGGCGATCAGTCAAAATTTGGGACTGTCTCGGTTGATTTGGGGCTTCTGGCCAAATTATTTTTTATCAGGCAAATATTTTTATTTTAACAACTAAGGCAAGCTAGCACGCATCCTTACAGCTACATTAAAGCACCGTTGGTACGTCTTTCAATTGACTGCTGTAAAGCAACGTATAATCGAAATTTTAATAAACAACTTTGATTATTACAAATTTAATGCTACTCATGCAAATTCATTTAAAAATAACAATTTCAAAGTGTATTAAGATAATGCTAGTACATTACTGCATAGCATTGGAAACAATAATTAAATTTTGAAAGTAAACATTCATCATGAAAGTGATACTCTTGAATACTAATTAGACATTTCTTATTTTATACGATTTATGTGCATGCAAGTAGGCGTTTAATTAAAAACCAGCGGG
>BGPR01010808.1:0-22066 GCA_013235015.1 Araneus ventricosus
GTTTTTCTGTGCCACGTATCTTAGCGTTATATAGATTGTGGATAGAAGTCACAGTTACAGAGCATCTAAAGTTAGACTTCACTCACGGATAAAACCGCCACTGAATGGAAATCAGAACTTAAAATCTAATCTTTTGAGTTTATGAGACTCTTGCCTAAACAGCGTCAGTCTTATAATATTGTAACGTACAAGGAAATAATGAGGTTTGAGAAATCAATGTGGAACTTTTGTAGTCTCAGTGCGCCTAATCCGGATCAACCCTCCAAATGCCGAATTTTTTTAAATCGCTAATTAGATACAACGTTCGCAAACATGTTCAAATACACTTGAACGAAGCTAATTGTTATCTATGTGCAACTCTGTTATTATAATACGATTCAATGCTGTAATAACTCTAAGTAAACATAGCAGTTAGCGAAAAACAGACATATAGCAGCAGAAAATAGACTTACTGCCCACCCGCAGAAATCGCGGGATAAGCAGTAAGAGGGTTAAAAATCAGCTTCAAATTGTTTTATTATTCTTTTGATGGCAATATTTTGAGTAATTCTAAACTTATTCATCTGTTGATTGATACTTTTCCTTCCATCTTCATCGGTTCCGAAGAAACATCTACTAAATAAAACACTGTTCATTTATCATTTCTACGTGAAAATATTTTTAACTTTCCCGATATGTCCAGAAATTATAAATAACAAATAGGGTTTCTTGATTTCATAGTCCAACTGGGCACAGTATAAGGGATCTATTTCAACCTCTACTGACAGGTTAATTTCGTGTAACACTCGAATCAGGTTGGCTTACTTTATGCGCCATCCCGTTTTTCAACTCTACGCTTATTTAATTCTACACAACATTATTTTATGGTATAATAAGATTATGTTGAATGGACGGATGATACTCACATTTGTGTCTCTGTCTTCTTCGTGAACAGGATTGTTCCCAACACCAATCTCAGAATCGGTTACGTGGTCATTATATTTAGACACTTCTCCAACAGCAGTTGATGCATCCGATTCGTCCTTAGCTGGCTTTTCCATGCTTAATTCTTCCAAAACAGCCGGATATTGCTTTCGAGAGATAGTTTCCCTCTATTTCAAAATCGTGAGGTGAGGTTATGGCGAGCGTTTTATACACTTGCATGCGCGATCAGACAAAATTAACTGTTTTAACCCATTCGATATCTGGGTCTACTGGTGAAAACGTCCACCACAGCCCAATATGTTTTTCGATTCAATTGGAATAGATTCTACATCTGTCACATATATGTGACGTCGGGCTCTGGTAAGAAACATCTGTGTCACATATAAGTGACATTTTTCAGCGAAAGGGTCAAGGCCAATCGGAACAAGCAGGAAGAATGTTAACCCCTTGCCATACGATTTTATTTAACCTCCTAATTAGATGACATCACCCATCATCACCCATTTGGGGTATTTTTTATCATCTCAATCTATTTAAGATGGTAAAGGATACTTGAGACACTTAAACGTGTCCAGGGGATTTTTGAATTTCAAAATACTTGTTACGTTGTCTTAAATACGGATGTAAATCACAAAAATTCTCTAATTCAATGCACATGTCAGATATAATCGTATGTTAAGGGGTTAAGAGGTTAGAGGAGTGGTGAGCTCTTCACCTCCGCTAATGCTTATGTAGCTGATTCGGACATACCCGCTGAAGCACGATATACGCCGTACTTGTCCGCAAAAGGTTAATGGATACTCTAAATTTGGGCCTCTTTGAAGCATCAAACAACGTCATACTGACACAGATTTCAAGAGCCGCAGTTTTTATGGCAAAATGTATTCAGGATGATTGTTTCGGCCAGCTCTTAAAATTTTTTGGTCACTAAAGAGGCTTTTATTAAGAAGGGCCAAACAATGCAGACTGACAATTTGGGCTGCGATAAATTTAAAATAATCAAATTAAAGAACTTAAAGCCTCTTACTGTGTTGCATGAATTCTTATACTTAAACTAATATGCATCCAAAAATAACACAAACTGCAATATTTACGAAAAATTATTTACCTATGGGTTAGAAAAATGAAGCCTTTTATTTCGAATATGTCGAGAATTATAACACTCTCAACTTCTGCTTTTTACTTCGACTTCCCGAATTAGAAATTTCTGGTCTTTCCCACTTAATGACGATTGATACTTCTTTGCACCATTTTCTCCCCCATTATCATATACGAGAACGCGAGACAATTTTAGGAAAATTCAACCGTAGTGAGTTTTACGTACCCATCATCAAATTTAAAATTCTAGTCTTTTTTCTGTAAGTGTATACAGAAAAAAGACTAGAACTTAAAGAAACACGATAAAGGATAAATTATTTTCTTTTGCAATAGAAGGAACGAAAAAACTGTTTCACAGAATTTTATTTAATGTAAACATTCATTTCTAAAAAGTAGAAATTAATAAAAATTTCTTTTTATCTGATAACCTGACTTCTGAAATTGAAACCTTGATCTTCCATACCACTACTAAGATTCATAGTGAAATTAATCGTTTTTGGTATGGGTAGGTCGATTATATTCATAATTAGGACGCAGGAAAAAGTTGCATGCTGATCCATTTTTATAAAATCTCATTCAAAACTTCCAGGCAAAAGCAGACTCATCTCACGAACAATGATATTCTTCACTAAACTCTACATTATTCAAGTTCAAATCAAAAATCATACAAAATCTAAACTTATCGCAATTTACATAACATTTTCGCCAAATTGTGAATCGACATGATTAATTTTTAAATATAATTGAACAGCATTTTAAATGTAAGAGGAAGTTAGCAAGCACATATAGTTAATTTTATGAAAAGGAAAAAGACCATACGTCTCAGAAATTGGGAAGGGCAGACTAGAATATTAAATGCCCTATTATAAAATGCAATTATAGGAATATTTTTTAAACTATCTGGTTATCACACTTCACTCCCTACAGATGCATTGAAATCAAAGAATTTTGTTAACGATAGCTGTTTTTTTCGCAAGGTAATTACATTTTCTCTAGAGAACAGGAAAGTTTTGGTTGACGGTCCTCAAAGCTCAAAGTTAACCTGAAAAAGCCATTATCATCACAGAAACTTGATAATATGTGAATCTTGACGATTTATTAGGTCATGTTAAGCTTAATTTAATGACATGTGGACAGATGAATAGAAATTTGAATCTCAATTTTGTAAACTGGGACTCTTCCACTTGAGCACCATGCAATTTTGGAATCAGCCTTATGCAAAATTAGGGCTCGAGAGAACAAATAGATTTTTTGGGGGGGATGGTAAGCGACAAAACAGCATCCCCCCCGAGGGATTCCGTACAGGAAAGGTTCTGACGATAGTTGTCGAAATTTTGAATCGTGGTTATCCGAGGAGAACGAAACCTGAAAACCTCTCAATTTCTCCAAATTTGAACAGCATAAAACTGAGTCTCGATGGCGGATTTGGTATATATCAGGCATAAGCGTAGTGCGAATTTGTGATTGAATACAATTGAAAACCCTTAATCCTACGACCATGAACTCGAGATTGTACCTATAGGACAATATGGCATTCAGGATATGATGGTATTTATTTTTATTCAGAAGAAAAGCAGATGAAAGAAAGAAAATATTTGAGGAAGCTTTATTTGTTTGATACTGGAAATTTTTTCTATATATGCAATAGTGAAGCAATCCGAGGTGTCTTCTATGCTTATAATCTACAGAGCAATAAAATCAAAAGATCATAAAATTTCACACAATTCCGGAAAAAATGTTGACCCACAATAATAAATGCTCTTATATAATTTTTGTCTTATTTTCTTGAATAAGAAAATTATCCTGCCTTTTTTGTTTAAAAATTTTTGTCGCGTCGAAATATTTCTCATGACCATACGAACAGAGAAAATCTTTGAAAAGTCGGGCTTTTGTTTTAATTAAGAGATAAATTTTACTATTCGGTCAAAGAACGGATTCAGAAAATAGATAATCTCGTTTTGCGTAAAAAAGGATTAAACATGTATTTGATATAATTTTATTTCATGGAAAATAATAGAGACGAATAAAAAATATACCTGTAGAATGTACATTCTGTGAAAATAGCATGGCTAGGTGCAAGCATTCTTTTCATTTTACAGAAGAAGATAAAATATTTCTGTAGAATAGCATTACACATTATAGAAATACATGATGTCATAGAATAGCTTTTGAAACAGAGAAAAGTAGTATTGAAAAACATAACGTACCAAAAGGTAATTTTTAAATATTAATTCATCACGTAGTTTCAAGTTATATTGGGCGATCCAAAAGTGTTTAGAAAAGTTTTAGGGTAAATTAGTCCTATACAGAAAATTAATTTTTCATTGGAACATAGGATCATTAACGCTAAGTATGATCGTTAGAGAGTTCGCTGCGATAATTAACCAACGGGTTGTTACGGAGAAGTCTGGTTTCTGGGCTTGTTTTTTTTTCACGAAGGAAGTTACTATTGCAAGGGGTGGGATGGTGCACCATAACCAACACCTGTTGGAGTCCGAAAACCCATGTGCAACAAGGTACCATGGTGTGCAACAACACTTCGGCATCGACATTTGGAATGGTATTGTTTTGTTCAGCTCATACTGGATACTAACCCTCCTCGACTAGAGAACCTGCCAGACCAGAGGAAGTGATTACAAAGTCCCTGTTCATAGGCAATTGCCATTAAGTGATGTCCTGTAAGATTCCGTGCACTGCTCTTTATTCTACAGAACTGTCATGAAGACTCTTCTAATGGTCGCATGTTGCTATTGCGACTGCATGTCCCATGTATTAAAATGACTCGTCTGTGTGTACATGGCCCGCTCTTAAAGTTCGTCTAAGGACTTTTTTTTTTGATACCCACGCCGGAACCGCCCACCCAAAGGGTTTAGGGCCAAAGGAACCGGCGGAGAAATGGGACCCCCAGGCACGCCGAAGGAACGACGGGCCCCGGCCCCAACGGGATAGATCCATTGAGTCTTGTTAAGCACTACAGGCATTACCCATAACATGGGTAGTAATTAATTACAATAAAATATGCTAAAGGCAACACAAACTGCGCCAAATGGCGGAAAAAACAAAAAGTCCGCCGGACATGATGTACATCTCCAAGTTACATAATAATGGCTGTATACAGGCTAAATTCGTAACAAATTGGAATAACAGGATCAATGGAAGCGTTGCACAAAAGTCGTAACCAATTCTTACAAGAAGTTTCAAATTGAAAGCAGTTCACATATGATTTATATAAGTGGATAAATATGAATTCAAATCATCGAATTCTGTTAAAGGATCAATAAGTTGTAACATAAAAGTCGTAACAAAATTTGTAACAGAGAAGGATCAATCAGCATTAATGCTGTATATATACAATTGTACTGGTTGATAGTAAATAAACATACAATTATGTGACATGGTATTCAAAACTAGGAAAGGCTGGAAAAAATATACAATTACAAATTGTGCCCAAATTGGGCAGCAATTGATACAACAGTAGTGCAAAAGCACACATAGCAAAAATTAATTAAAGTTCACTCCCACTGGTCATGGTGGAGTCTGATAAGGACTTTTGAATCGTCTAAGGACTTTTGAATTGCCCACGTATTAAAAAAATAGCCATACAAATGAACCGAAATTTTAGAATTATTTTTAATTCAATACATAACATACAAAGCCATTATTTCAACTGCAACCTACATGCTTGATTCATAAATTTGAATATTGATCATGCAAGATAAATTCATGAAATAAAATTTAAAACTATCATCATTGGACAGCTGATTATATAAATATAGTTATCACACAGCAAATATCAAAATGATGAAAAGAAGATTACACATTACATTAAAAGACAAGCTGGAACATATCTCAACATTGCAAAAGTTTATATTTATAAAAATTTTCATTTGAAAAAAATTCAGCACAAATTTTTTTCATTTTGTATAGATTCAACTAAAAATACTATACGATTTATCATACGACAACTTTGAATACAAAATAAAAACTATTAATTTTTAGCATAAAATCACCTAGAGATATTGGGTATTAGCTGTGTTTGTCCTCTTAATAGTTTGAAATCAAATCATTGATGTGTATTTTCTACCAAGATGCGTTTAGAGCAAAAAAATATTCTAATATATTTTGTCGTTTTTAATGTATATTATGGCTTGTGATGATACCTTCCTTTCTGGTCTGGAGAATATGAAAAGTAAATAATTATATCGTAAAAAAATATTAAAAAGCCAGCAATACTATATCTTTTACGGTCATTCAATTTAAAATCTGGATCAATTTGTTAATCCTCTCCTGAAATTTGTTCGTAAAATAATAAATAATTGTCTTTTAAAAATAATAGATAATTATTTCTGTAAATAATTGTTTTTAAATATAGTTTTCAATCAGATCTTTTCTTTATATCTTGAAATCACTGCATGAATAAGAACATGTAAGTAGACTGATAAATTAAATGTTACCCTGGTTTGAAAATCT
Source organism: Araneus ventricosus (assembly GCA_013235015.1). Taxonomy (NCBI): domain Eukaryota; kingdom Metazoa; phylum Arthropoda; class Arachnida; order Araneae; family Araneidae; genus Araneus; species Araneus ventricosus. Next base: position 6,493 of record BGPR01010808.1, read on the forward strand.
GCATGAATTTCCATTAGAAATCGAGGAGATATCATGTTCAATCTTGTTCTTCTGACAATCGATAAATCTGAAACACAATATAATGTTTAACGGTTGTTCAACTCGAAATAAATTTGGAGAATGTAGAAGTGGATTAATAATCTTCTCTATTTCTTGACCCCTAGCTACTTCCGTCTCCTGAAGGTGAAATTCAGCAAGAATAATTCCAGCAACATTAGTAAGTTTCAAAGTAAAACCAATCTTTACAGGAGTAAATAGATAATCAATTCTTTTTAAATTCATAATAAAGGCGGCACTGTTTGGGGAGCGGACTTTTCCAAGTCTCAAATGAAACATCCACTTAAATGGAAATATTTTGCAAGAACTGCGGTATTCTTCAGAAAAGTTTAACTTATTTACATGAAAGCTGTTCTTTAAATGAAATCTATATTCGGCTTCATAATAATTACCACCAGATCTTTCATGAAATTGCTGAATAATGTAGTTCATTTTGAAATCCTCTTGAACACCATCTGGATTATAAGAAGAAATAAATTTCACCAGGTAAATATTTTGAGAAAAATATTTGCTTTCAAAGATGGATGCGATCAAATAAAATACAAGTCATTGTGATGATGATGATGAAGCTGTTTGAGATGTATGCTCGCTCCCTGGCTGCTTTATCTCAAATCATCCTTAATTGCATTGTGAGAAATCTTCTTTTGGTTTCTGAAGCAATTTTTCAACTTAATGTTTCTTACTTCACTTTCGGACGCTGCATAGATATTTTAATATGTTCTTACTGATTGATTTTCTCTTTCATACCGGTTGGTGGAGACGTCACTTTCCGCACGTTAACAACGGGAAAAGTGACGTCTCTTCAACGACGTGTTTTCAAGACACATGACAGCGTGTAATGAAGAATTTAGTAATAGTTTAACGTGGTCATTTGGTAACGATAAAACCCGAAAATGTAACACATTCTCCTAGTTGTGACACTACAGGAACGTTATGGACGAGTTTTCTGGTTTGTTTACTTACGTTAAAAACCTTGACTTTGGGGTCTATTCTGGTACCCCCGGTTGGGTTGGGTTCCGCAAGTTAACAAGGGAACACAACCCAACCGGGGTTACCAGAATAGACCCCTTTATCTGTTTGTATGTTGGACCTCCGCTTTGAAAATCCATTGACTTAGCATTACACCGGAATTACATAGTACAGGCACTTCAATGTAAACAAACAAAGCAAAAAACTCATCCATACTGTTATTCATATTTATTCATATAAAAGGTTTATATTAAAACTGTTTTAACTTTTTATTATCGATATTTGGTATTATGTATTTCTTATACAATCCTGCTGTTTATATAATGTATCAAGCTTCTTTCCACGTTTGTAATCGGGTTCAAACTGAAGGCTCCAGTTTCACAGAGACGTTAAATAATCTGGCGTTAGGTATGGCGTTTAATTTGGCGTAAATACGTTTAATACGGAAAATAACTCCGAGGAAATCACCGCAGATTTTAAATTTTGAAATATTTATTCCGCATAACGACCGCGCCAAATTGACGCGTGACTGTAGATTTAGGTATACCAAATATAAAACTTCGATATTAGAAGGTATAGGTGATAATGATTTTGAAAAAATATCCATCCCATCAAATGGATAAAAGTCAGCATAAGTAGCAAAAGTAAAATGTAAACGATATCTATATTTTTGTATAAATTTGAAATGCGTCAACATGACGCATCCCGTAAACCTAATGTTAACGTGATCGTTTGCGAAGGATAAAACCTGAAAATCTAATCCAATCTCCCATTTGGACACCGCAGGAGTGTTATATGTTATCGATAACTACATTTGATGCATATCACATCTTTATAGGTAGCGGTTTTGAGGTTGACTGTGGTTTCGAAGCCACTACCCTACGATACTTCCAAAAGGCACCTTAATTGTGCTGTTGGTGTTTGATTTTCTTGTGGCACAATCATATTGTTGGCAAGATACACAAACACTATGGTTTGAATGATATAAAGTTTTTTAACACGATTTGTTGGTAAAGACAAAACCTTAAAATCCACCCTATTCACCAGTGTTTGTTTATGCAAAAATGTTATTATATTTGACTTTAGGTTAGGTGCAGCCAGGCTTTTATAATGGGAGATTTGTGGCTCAGTTGGGTTTTGAATTCGCCGTTTTCGACAGTAAAATGAACTCTGCACTACGGGGCACTCTTGGTTACATTGGCATTCAGGACAGAAAAAAACAAAGAAAAAGAAATAGAATGCTCATATGTATTCAAGTCTGGATTTATGTAATAAATTATTAAGTGTGTTTATCAGATATGTGTACTAATTCAAGAGATTTGAGAGATCGGCATGGGGTGCTGAGCGTACAAGTCGGTTGTTGGTTCTGTACTGGCAAGCCTGTGAGAATAATCTTGCTAAGATGAATATCACTTGTATTGTAATAAATTAAAACATGAATCCTAAAAGTAGGGGGAAGTGGGGAAAAACCTGGTAGCTAAGGTACGAAGGCCTGTTGGAGCTAAAATACGTATTCAACACAGAGATTGTCAAATTTTATTAAAATATTCATTGTTTATCGGAATATAGTATATCTTTCCAGAAAAGTCAGGTTCATTACTTTTTTATCAATGATTTTTTTTATAAAAATAGTCAAACTATCCTGTTTTACCTCACTAAACCGGTTGCACATTTTAACGTTATGGGAAATTAGAAAAACTAGATTTTCAGTGGAAAAGTTCCAATCATTTTTATTGTATACTAGCTGATATGCCCGGCGTCGCTCGGGATAAAAATATTTTCAAGTCAAAGTGCTTATAAAAACTTTCAATTTACTAAAAGTGTTTTTCGTGGAAGCGTCTTTCGTTGATTTTAGTTAATCAACTGACCCTTTGGACCAGCAGTGAAACACCCTTCTTTTTTTTCGCTTCTCAGTTTGAACCACTTGGAAAGAATCTCGTAGTCCTTCGTACTCCATTTCCTCCTCCCCATCATTGCTACGGCAACAGCAGAAACTCTTTCGTATCTTTTAATTTTTACCATTATCCGGACTACAATTCTCTTCTCTTTAGAGTTTTTGTCACTGACGGAGAAAAACCGCATAATGTTCTTAGTGTCCGCATAGTGCTGAACTTTTATTACCTGTGAATTGTTGTCTATTTATATTGGTAATCTGTGCATGAACTATTGTTTCCTGTACCTGTGCTGCGTGTTTTCCTGCATATTTGTAAATAAACCTTCATTCTTCATTATCCTGCGTGTTGGACTGTTTACAGCATACACCCACAGTAAGACTTTTGTAACAGTATAAATAGGATTGTATCAGTACTGCACCATGTATTTAATAATTAACTTATCAATACTAAATAGATAACAAGTTTAATCATTATTAATGACTCCCTTGGGCTTGTCTCACAGAGCAAATGTTTTCGAAGGAAGGTTTAATATTAGAAATAGACACTCTGACTTTTTATATATTTAGCTGAGATCTGCATTTTGTTTTCAAAGCAGCCACCGCAGAAAATCCGGTTTCGTAGAGGTTGGATGTTGAAAATGGTAATGAAATACGAAATGCTCTTGTTTTCAGTGCAGAAAACTCATCAACCACCCCTGCCCAAAATTCAAAGGGTGATGGTGGATGTAAGACAAAGAGTAATAGAGAGGCATAGATTCTGGTTTTGTCAATGTAGCGCATCGGTGTTGTCAAATATTAATAAATTTACTTATTCTTGGTAATTTGTAAGGTTTGTAATTAAGGTAATGGTGTAGTTTTAGCGTTAAAGTACCAAAAATACATTATTATTGTATGCATTGTTATCGTATGAGATGGGGTAAGGGCGTGATGAAAATTACGATTGAAAATTGGGTCGCAAATACTGAAAGGTTGAGAAACACTGCGCTAACTGCTAATCATATACTTCTTTGAATACTTTCTGATAAAGTTTGTACTTCTACATTTTACTCCGCTGGTGTTTCTTCATTTAATGTTTCAAAATTTTTTTCTGGTTTTTGGATTCTCGAAAATGGTAAACACAAAAATTCTAGGCTTAGCGATGGAGTGCTCACAATATGAAAAATTTTTAACTTGCACTTTCAGGTGATTTTTATAGGTACAAAATCGTGCTAATAATTTCTTGATGATTGGGAAACGTTAAGTGTCGCATAAAAGTTTTCATTGAGAATATTTTAAATTTCTTCACTGCACCTTTCAAGATTTCGAATAACCTATCATATCCTTTGACAATTCACTTTCTAGCATCATTAATACGAAACAAAATTGCCCATGAATTTTCTATTACGCTATAAACAAGCAGACTTTTGCAATCAACTAATATAGGTGCGCAGATTAAAAAGATGCGAGAAGTTGGTTTTTAATGTATCAGTGTGGATTGAATTTAAAAATAACATAAACCTAAGGGCAATTACAGTAAACCCGATATAGTTTATGCAAAATTTGACGTTCCATGCACATCATGTTAACCTATAACAACGCGTCTGACACATGCATCGAATTACAGAATGTTTGCTATTTAAATCCGTAATTAATTCAATGCAATAACTAATTTTAAATACAAAAATCATTTGGAAAAGCTTAAATGTCTCAAGTATCCTTTTCATATTAAAAAAGATTGAAATAATAAAAAATATCCCAAATGGGAGATGCATCGTCTAATTAGGAGGTTAAATAAAATCGTAGCGCAAGAGGTTAAAATTACGAGATATTAACCCTTGGGCTTCGTCGAGTCGCTTGGATTATGGATAGTCGTATAGTTCCAAAATTCCTATTGATCCCGGAAATTGGTACTTCAAAAATTCACAAAAAGGCATAATAGTCGTATAGTTCCAAAATTCCTACTGATCCCGGAAATTGGTGCTTCAAAAATTCACAAAAAGGCATAATAGTCGTATAGTTCCAGAATTCCTACTGATCCCGGAAATTGGTACTTCAAAAATTCACAAAAGGGCAAAATAGTCGTATAGCTCAAGAATTCCTACTGATCCCGGAAATTGGTACTTCAAAAATTCACAAAAAGGTAAAATAGTCGTATAGTTCCAGAATTCCTACTCATCCCGGAAATTGGTACTTCAAAAATTCACAAAAGGGCAAGACTTCCCATCAAATATTTGGTGCGATGGCGGGCCATCAAGAATTATCCGGAAATTCATCTGGCCCATTTTAGAAATACTCCGTGTGCTCCAATACAAAATGAAAATTTCGATATTAGACTTTTAGCCATTAAGATTTACTTTACCTGTCTATTATTCAAAAGCATAGCGTAATGTTGCAGAAAAATATTGCTACCTTCCTATCGCTATGATCGTTAGAAGTATATATACCGGATTGAATGAATCTTTTGGATAACTGAGAAGCAATTAAATAATTTTGGTCTTATTAAACTGATGTTTCAGTTGTTATCTATATATATAAAAGAGAAAGTCGCTCACTGACATATCACCGAATCTCCCAAACCACTAAGGGGTCTATTCTGGTACCTCCGGTTTGGTTGGGTTCCGCACGTTAACAACGGAACCGGACCCAACTCCCAACCCAACCGGGGGTACCAGAATAGACCTCCAAGACAAGAAATTTGGCAGGTGGTTGCTTCCTGGGTAGCAGGTACTCACTATAAGAAAGGATTTTTCGGAATTTTAATTAATACAAATTACCCTAAATTTTAAGGGGTTTTTTCGCAATAACTTCGAGCATATTATCGCACAAAAACCATTTTTACATCAACTTAAAGTTCAAAAAATTGGCCTTTCAACTTTACCACTTTCATTTCGATGTAACATTGTGTTCAATTTTAATAAAAGTTTCAAACACAATTTCCAATAATGCCTTTATTGTTTCCAGGTTCAAGAACTTCTTTCTTTCATCTTCTTTTACAAATACTTTCCAATTCTTTTGTAATTTATATCTGTGATTATATTTTGGATCCATTATCATTGACAATTGTTTATGTTGATTAAATGGAATAATTGCAGTCTTTTTTTAAAATTCTGGTTCTCAAAATCCTCCTAGCCACATATTGAACACCAGATATTCTAACTTAATCAAATGAATCTACAGTTATGAATGTAGAAATTGTTTTGATTAACGGATTATAAATCCCTTGCAGAATATCAAGAAGGTATACCAAGGATGTGTTACTACGCGGACGAAGTCGCGGGCATCAGCTAGTGCTTTATAATATTTTGGTTATATTCCTTATATGTAGTATCTTTTGACAAGCTGTATTGCACCATAAGTGAACGACAGCATCACTTACTCGCTTCTTCCCTCCTTTATATTTTCATTGAGAACTCATGTGTACAAATTTTCAGGACTGTTGCTCATCTGAGTGACTGAAAAATGGATTGAAAAATTCTATTTTTTGAAATATGGAGCAAATGAAGATTAAAAGTATGTGAAAGTATTTTAGGTCTACTTTACTCTATTTCGACTTGTAAAAGAACTCCCTCGAGAGGCACCGCGAGTTCACGCATGAGAAGCCGCCAGATAAATAAGCTGGTTCTCGCTTCCCCTGGGGGATATAGTATTAGTGGGGGATCGAGTTAACCCCCACTAATGATAGTACGTACCTTCTTCGGGAGGGGTCGGGCCGCATATTTACAAACCCTACCCTGATAGAACTAAGGCAAGAAATCGGGCAATATGATTGGTTCGCTTCTCCCAGAGCCGATGACGTCATTCTTTGCTCTCGTACGGAAACTATAACAAAACAAGCCATTGAATGTGAACTTTGAATTAGTTTATGTTTCCGTTGCTTGGACTTCGCGAATTTTGATCTACAGTAAGTACCTACGTCGCAATTTCATTTAGTCGACTCTTGTTTTGTAATGATTGTCGTAAGCTACGTGCCAGAGCTGAAAATGACGTCACTGCCCCTCGTAGCCAATAATATTGGCTGATTTCCTGCCTCAGTTCCATCAGGGTAGGGTTTGTAAATATGCGTTCCGGCCATGGCCGGTTATGGCTATTAGAACTCCGGTCTTGGTACTCGACCTATTGCAGCGACTGTCAAGGCAGAACGGGGGTAACAGTGTTAAGGTTACTTGAAAAGGAAACATTACGAAACACAACCCCTCCACCGTGTAGTATTCTGTACCGTCTAATTAGATGACCCCTTCTGTTTTGGGAAAATGTTATCCCATTTATTCAATTGAGAGCCCATAAAACACTCCAGATGTTAATGGATTACCTGTCATTTATATATCGAGTGATAACGTCTATGACCGACTTAATTTTGGATTACAGATGTAAAAATGGTTAATTTGATGCAAAAACTGAGCTGGGGATGCATATTTACAAACACTACCGTGATAGAACTGAGGCAGGAAATCGGACAATATGATTGGCTCGCTTCGCGAAGAGCCGATGACGTCGTTCTTTGCTCTCGTGCGTGCACTTTTCATTAATATTATTTCTTTCAGTGTGGAATGTTTTATTTTTTTATGATATTTTTAAAAATAATTTCATTTTTAAAAATATTACAACCCACGACAGAATGTTTTCTGTGCTCAACTGTGGGAAAACTGAGAAGGAAAGTAGGACGACTCTTGTTTTGTTACGATTGCCGTACGCTACGTGCGAGAGCTGAAAACGACGTCATTGCTCCTCGTAGCCAATGATATTGACTGATTTCCTGCCTCAGTTCCATCAGGGTAGGGTTTGTAAATATGCGCTCGGGATATACCGGTAAAGGGTTAAAAGTTATGTGGAGCGTATGATCTACACTTTCTCTTACGATGCCCTTACTTTTAGTGATCAATTCCCTTGAATAATTTGTATCAGTCTATTATCAGATCATTCGAAGTTTAAATAATATTGTATTTAAATCTCGTACAATACAGTATCAATAATTAACACTTATGCAATAAGAATAGTACAATACAATTTATTGTATGGAGCCCTTTTGAAACTACAGAACCTCGAAGGATTGAATACGTAATAAGATCTAAGTAATTATGAAATTATTTTGAATGCTTTACTGCCAACTTTATGAAATAAGACACAGAAACAACAAAAATATAAAATAACTCGAATTTTAAATTTAAGATTTTATCCTAGGTTTCTTTAGTTTTTACTGTACCTCTGAAAAGAATGTTTCGAATTTCAGTTTGTTCCCGATTTAGGATTATTTTCCAACTGACAGAACTGATTGCCAAATTAGTTTGTTGATAAATTTAATATTTATAAAAAATATTTTCATAACTTTAATTATATTTTAATATTTGTTATATTTACTTATAATTTAGTTTAATAATTTATTAATATTTTGAAATATATCAATTCCAAATTAAGCAAGTGAATTTTAATCTTAGGATAACTCCTTGTAAAAAAGGGAATTTTTATTTTCTTGAACGAACTTTTTTCCCCCCAATAGTCATCAGTAAACAACTGAATACGGTTAAATATTATTTCAAGTTGGGAGGTTTTGAAATCCCGACTTTAACAGTAAATAATACCAACTACATCACACTTGCATACTTAACCCTGTATTCGGAACATCTCTTGATACTCATTTACAAAGAACATCTGTCATAATGACCGCAATTCAGGAAAACAATTTATTTTTCCATTGGAAGGGGGAGGGGGGCGTACTATTCGATAAACTGAATGAGATAATTCAGAACTCAATTTGTGAGAAAGTTATTTATATACACTTCAAAAAAAATAATGAGTATTCTGTAAGAAAAATTGAATTTGCACATTTATATTCTCATTAGGATTAATTATTACAGTTATAATGGAAAAATTATCAAAAACGGATGAGCATATTGTAGAATAGATTTAAGTCTACAAAATACATTGCGACCTTTTAAGTATAAAAATAATTGCGACTAACGGGGTTTAAATTTTAAAGGAAATAAACAATTGAGGTTAAATGGCATTTTTCTCTAACACTATACTAATTACAGAGTTCTATTTAAAAACATTCAAAGCATGTTGTAAAGAATACACTTATCAATTTTCCATTAATTATCAGGCTAACTTCTCTCTTTGCATTGACTATTTTACTTAAATTCTTTGTTTCACAAAGTACGAAATGCAATACCGAAAATCGCGTGAAAAATTTATAAAAAAGGTAAAAGGTTTTCTAGTTTTTTCCCAGTTATATCAGCATTCTGAAAAAGAATATTGCTTTTAAGAACGGAGAATCCAAATCCATAAATTATTAATGAATATAAATATCCTACGACGAGTTTGAAAGCATGCCCTTGCAGTGTTGTCTTCTATAATTGAAAAATTGAACAATACAAATAGAAGCATGAATTTTTTTTTATTTACGAGTATTCAGTAGAAAGATTTACTACAGATATAGCTCAATATTGCTGAATATCTTCTTTAAAATCAAAACTGAAACATTTAAAGGAAAGAATAAATCCTGGAAAATCAAAGAATTGATACCAAGTTATCTCAAACAATTTTGGAAGCACCAAATAGCATGGCCAACACTTGAAATGAGCACACACAAACTAAAGTTAGACAACAGATGGAAAATAGAATTCCGGTCGTATATTCACCAGAACTTGCATTGTCCCACTTTCTCCATCAATGACAACCGGCGACTTTTAAACAGAATTTAACACTTAAATTGCCTCCATCCAGGAGGACCGCGTTTCCAGCTGGTACAACTGGTCTGACAGTCTGCTTGAAATTCCAATTTCTTTCTACTTCAGTCTCTGGAAAGGTTGCGATTTCCTTGAATTCAAGATTGACTGGATTATGAATTGTCAGACCAAAACTTGCAGTTACTGTTGTTTCTTTGACATCAGTTCTACATATGTTTATGATGCACGAGATATCGGGATCCTGCTTCTGAAATATTAACCAAACTGACCACTCCGTTTTCAAGGTTCTGCACTTGATTTTGTGCTCTTTGGTGTAACCTACAGTTTCTACGTCATGATAGTCAAGCAGAGTGAAATTGAATTCCACTTCATGGCAATTTTCACCATCTATTTCAACTGGAAGAGGTTGGTCATCAATATAAGCCATTATAAAATCTTTAAGCCTTCTTAATCAACTTGCTCAGAAAGAAAGACTAATGGATACTGGAAGGAATTTTGCAATCAAGAGAGCTAATAAATCATAGAGAAGCACTTAAGGAAATAAGGTTGAAGTTAAAATACATTTGGAAAAACTCCTTTCACTTCACTTTCCATAGATGATTTAGGTTTACTAGTTAGTTTTTAGTGGCAAAATAAGCAGTGAAAACACATTTAACTAATGGAAAACTGTGCTCAAAATTACCTGTAGTAATGTAATTTATGAAATATTAATTTAAACAACTTCTTATTATACTCGAATATACTACAAATAGCTATCACTCTGCGCATATGTGCTTTGAGGTTATAAATTGTTATTGTTACGACATAAAGGATTTGCTAAAAGGATGCATTTTAAATAGATATAAATTATTTTAGATAGTTTAATTTAATGTCATACTGAAGCTAGACATTTAATAATTTATTCCCAAAACTTTTCTGGAACCATTATTAAGACAAATTGATAATATAGTGGATCAATTAGTAAATTCAATTGGAAATTTGTTTAGTAATTTCATTGAGTCTCATTCTAATATGGTATGCTTAATTCTCATCTTTAAAATATTGCTATTGGAGGTATTTATGGAACTTTAGCTCCAAACCAATTTTTAAATTAATGTAAACTATCCTTATATCATCAAATACTAATAGTTGATTCATTCTCGTTTCTGAAAGTAAGAGAGGGACATTTTGCGTCGGATATCACAATTCTGAATTTTAGTCATGTGAGGCCTAATCTCACTCTGAGCATCGACAGCAAAACAACGCTAAGACGCTTTAGGTTCGATTTCAAATTTAGCAGACGATATCAACCTTCTATTTCTATGGGGTCTATTCTGGTACTTGGTTGGGTGGGAGTTGGGTTGGGTTCGACGTTAGCTGTGGAACCTTGGCCAACTCCCAACCCAACCGGGGGTACCAGAATAGACCCCTATAAACGAGTTTTCTGTTTTGTTTAGTTTCGGTAGAATTGTACTTCTGCCTTACCCCTCAACTTCCGGTGATAATAATAAGTCAATGGGAACCTTCAAAATTCATAATTAGTCTTTATCGCTCTTTTTGGCGCTTTGTGTACTCAAGAAAGAACTGATTCGAACTTGGTGCTTGATATGGAATCCAATTGGATTTGGCGATCACTTAAATTGCTTAAATTGGAGGGTTACTTAAAAATGGAAGTGAACCTTCACCACTTGAAGTTCCATGAAACCAAAATAGAGAAATCAGAAAACTCGGCTATACACGATATATATTCGGTTTAGTGTTTAGAACCAGTGACCCTCCGATTTTGAAACCGAGACCTAATGGAGAACATATACTGGTAAGGACGACCTGTGAAAACTAAACTGAGTAATTTTAACTACAAATGCTTAACTTATAAACCACTGAGTATAGAGACGTCCGAAAACTATTCTGGGTTTTTATCATGAGAAATACCTTTCTTAAATAGAATTGCTCGCGTTCAAGAGCTTTGTTTTTCATACATAAGAGACTTAGGCATTTATGGTTCGAAAGAAAGCAAAAATACGGAACTTTTTGATGACAATGATGACAGAAAGAAAGAATTCAGTTATACAGAAACGCTACTATTCTGGCTAAAACTTTCTAAAAGGAATAAAAGACGCGTTTCATTTTGTTTTTAAATTTGTAGCATGCTGGAACATTTTGTATATAGTATTAAATTGCATTTTTAATATAAGTCTTAATGAAGACTTAATGTTCTTATGTAGACAATAAACCGAGAAAAGGACACTTGAGTAACTGTGAGGAGCTGCGGACTATCAAAGTTTTAACTGAAGAGTTAAAGGGGTCTATTCTGGTACCCCCGGTTGGGTTCCGCACGTGAACAACGGAACCCAACCCAACTCCCAACCCAACCGGGGGTACCAGAATAGACCCCAAAGAGTCTTTCGATTAAGTAGAACAATTGACTAAATGTGTTGGATAGTTCTTTGAAAGTCTGTTAAATGCCGTTCTTACAGTAATAGATTTTTTCGTTGTTGATCTGAAATAAACACATTGCCGCCTTGAATTGTTCGCAAACGTCTCAATTTCGAGCTGGGAGTGTTGCAGTTCTTGATCATATCCAACCAAAGATCCTTTGTGTATCCGACCTTTTTGCACATTAAGGACTCTATTCTGGTCTCCCCGGTTGGGTTGAAGGACGTCACTTTTCCCGGCCTTTAAAAACGGAAAAAGTGACGTCTTCCAACCCAACCGGGGGTACCAGAATAGACACCTAAATCTGTCCGAGTCGGACATCTGTGTACTGTTGAGGAGTGGTTAGAATTCTTCATCCGTTCTTACGCCTTTTTCTCCCTGAATATCAATGCAAGATATTATATTCCGTGATAATTTCTCGATTTCAGAGAAGTTTGATTCTTTTCCTTCATAAATCAGTGATTTGTGTACTTCTGGCGTATGTCAAATTAAATTTCAAAGGAAAAATATGTACTTCCGTTGTTGTGGGAATTTAGAGCAGAATTCGACAAGATTCAAAATTACGAGATTCCTCCCACAAAATGAAATTCCAATCAATTTAATCAACCAAATTTTATGGCAATGCAGTCAACAAAATCAGAACTGTCGTTTAAATTACAGATCATTTCTTCTTCGAATATTGTAATTTTTAGCAATTATTTAATATTAATGCATCCCAGAATAATTCACAAATATCCTAAATCTAATGTTGAGATTAATTTCAGTCGTTTGAGAAAATGTTTCTTAAATTAGCTCTAAAGTTACATTCGCAAACAAATTGTCTGTAATTATACTCAGATCTTCGTTGAAAAATGTGCCATCTCTACTGCTACAATAAAAATGAGCAGTATAAATCAGAAAAACTTTTGTATTTACTATGCAGATTTTTCATTTTTGCTGACACAAATACAAGCTTCATTTCATTACTTATCACCAATAAAGAAAGCAGAGCGTCCACCTTTGCTCAGTTTAATTGTGTGTAGAGATGCAACCAAAACATCAGATGCGATGCCAACTCCTGATCTTTGCGGCCTAGTATGGAAATCTGGGCTGTAGCAATAGAACAAAAGTTCCCAACCTTTGATCAGTCTTTATTTTCGCGTACCCCCTATTGTCATATCCCTCCCCTTCAACCATCTGTCTATGCAAAGAAGTTTTTATCAATGGTAAAGGCCTAGGTGAGCTTAAGAGTCAAATGACTACAATTTATGACATACGCAGGACTTATTTTTGATTTTACAACTTATTCCATTTTTACAATAGTATTAGTTCAAATTCAAAACGGATGAAATCAGTGTTGTAATAATTTCGTATTAACTTATAAGGATAGCTAAAAATTACACTTCCTTTTGATTTCTTTTTTACTTAGTTTGAGGGTAGGTTTAGGACTTGCATAGCTTTCACTAAGAACTTGGGGAAACGAAATTCTGTAACATTTTTAATCCCTTATGTTTGCTTGTGTCCGCCATTACCGACTTTGAGTTCGCCTACCCCCAACTGGTACCACAGTTTGGGAACCTCTGCATTAGAAGACCGCAAGATTGGAACCCAGTGCCATAGAAGATCTACTGTAGATATTAACTTGGTTTATATAAAAATTTTCATCCGTGTCCTCGACCTCACACTGCTTTGTTGAGGAACCTCGGGATTAAGGGTGATAGAACTAGCTTTATCCTTGGTGTCAGAGTTGAGTTGAAACCTACGAGGTGAGAACCAAATAACCTTCGTGATGCTCCGAAAATGAATTTTGATAGCCACAAATCAAATCAATCAATCAATAAATATAAAACTATCGCAGTTTTATAGCCGCTTATTAACTGAATGACTATATTCCAATTTCGTAGACGATGCAGATAGCATGAAAACCAATCCCACTATAGACGCCTATGGGGAGTGTTTTCGATGTCAATATTTGGCGATATTTCGCTTTTTTGGCGAGAAATGCTTTGTAAAGTTTTTCTATTTCGACGACGACCGAGAGTCGCAATCTGTTATAAGGATGTAAACATTTCTACTTTGTAGTTTTTTTTGTGTGTGTATTTATGCGACATAAAGTAGATTGAATTCCTTCTTGAGTGTCTTCAAGTTGAAAATAATTTGTTATTAGTTGTTAATTGTAAATAAAGATTGAAGGTTTTCAAAACACGATGAAGAAAATATCAGTTTCGCGCCAATCAAAGTTAACACTGAAACCCTAGCGGGCACAATGATCAACTTGGCGTTGTAAAAGACATTCCCATAGGCGCCTATAGTGGGATTGGTTTTTATGCATGCAGATAGAATATTTACGGATCCTACATAGTTGGAGATGAGGTCGCTTCTTACTGGCTTTCAGCGTCATGTGACCTGGCTTGCTTCTAAATAACGTCACGAAACTAAACAGTACTTACCAATGCTGAAGGTTCGTCCCTTATTTGTTTTATTCTAAAAATGTTTTCGTCATTTCCTAGAGAAACATCAAAATAATAATAACTAGAAGGTATCTTTGATTTCTCCATGATGCGGTAGCAGAAGACATAATAATAATTAAAACACCTCCTAAGCGCCGTGCTATGACATCATAAGAAGCAAACCAAGTCATGTGACGCTGAGAGCCAATGAGAAGCGTTTTCATTCTCTACTATGTAGGATCCGTAAATATGCCTATAGATACTGTAATAGTTCCTGAAAAATAGCATTCTTAATCTTTTCTGCTTTGAACGCTAATCCATGAATTCCAAGTATAGTTGATGCCTGTTGTTTCAGATGTGCTGTAACCTGGAACCTGAAATTTGCTCATACGGGTTAAGTGTTTGCGGTTGACATTTCGGAAACCAAGATTTACAACGATAGCTTTCTCTATAGCGAAATAATTCCATTTTTATTTAACTCTGATATATTTTCACCAGAAACCCATTGTTTAAAAAATGGCTCGTATTGACGAGACAGGTGCTTATGGTGTGGAAACAAACAATGAAGATGGCCATAAAATTCATTATCATTTCAGTATTTACGGTTTTATTTACACAGAATCCTTGTATTTTACTCGGGATCACAAAACCATGTGCTGGGATTTGCCAAACATATGGAAAATTGGGGTGCGACTTCAAAGAGCATGTTCATCTAAAAATATTTCGTGTCATTTGACTGTAAAGAGAATTGATACCTCGTCAAGGAAAGTAAGAGTATCTTCTACTGTGAGGTTTTATAATGTCCAGCTTCAGCAATTGGATAGGGTACTAAGCTTTCCAATGATGGAAGTAAGAAGTCAGCATGAAGTTCAGAGAACTTCAGATCCTGTTTTAACGCCAATAGAAATGTCTTCTCTACTTGGTCAAGAATTAAAAGTAAGAGTCTCTTTAAATGTCACTCATTGTCATCGAATTGGACAGAGATACGATCCCGTAACAAGTCTGAATGCGAGGATGGAAAAAATATTTTTTCCGAAGTAATCCATCATTTTAGTGTCCAGTAAATGTAATGCTGGTCGAATACTTTGAGAAAATGTAATGCTGGTCGAATATTTCGAGAAAATGCAATGCTGGTCGAATATTTCGAG
>BGPR01010808.1:22076-50981 GCA_013235015.1 Araneus ventricosus
CTGGTCGAATATTTCGAGAAAATGTAATGCTGGTCGAATATTTCGAGTAAATGATCCTCTGGAATCTTCTAGCGTCTTCAGTTGATATCCACTTAAGATTTTAAACGATGAGCAAAAATACTTTTCTAACACAGATTAAATTCAAATATTTCCAAGGTATTTTATGTATAATCAAGTTGTAATATTGTTCACATACAGCAGAATACAAAAATATCGCCCTTTTCAAAATTAATCTCATTTTTTTGTGATTATTTTTTAGTTTTATTTTGATTGTTATTCCAATTTAAACTGTACATAGTTTTCTAGACATTTTCCTTAATATTGAAATGACAAATTTTCCTGGAAATGAATTAGGTGGAAAAATGTTTGAAAATTTAAGAAATTTTAAATACTGAATATATTTTGGACTTCATGATTTCTTTCACTAATGTCCTTTCCTTTTGAGCTAATTTGGTAAATCATAAATGATGAAGACTTATGTGGAAGGTTTAATTTCTTACAAAAAATACAAAAAAGATTTTTATACTTCAATTAATTGTTTTGGTATATTGTATAACAACGCTTTTAACAGCAAATTCATGTCGGTATTCCAATGCGAGGTAAAATTTATTTTTTATGTTGACAATCTTCCTGCATTATGGCATACTAAGGTCCTGCAACATGAATGTTTCATAAAATGTCATATTTCTACTGAATATTTTTCTGTATTCTGTAGTTTTATTAAATATTTGGTTGATCTAAATAAATTCTAATAGTTTTTTAAAAAATAGTGTCCGATTTTGTACTATTAGTGTGAAATGTATTAAAATTGGAATCTTTTTGTTTCTTTCAAAAATTTAATACTGAGGTTTAATTTCCAGTGGATTGTTATAGATTAAATTTTGAATTGACAAGACAGCAAAACTGTAAAAAAAATCGCATTTTAAATGATTTTACTAAAGATAAAGATTTTAAATTTTACTAAAAATTTATGGTTTTGCTTCGATTCATATTCATTTTCTACTTTCAGGCTTGTTGATGAATATCTTGCAATATTCAGTGATGCAAGTATGCATTACTGATCTTTTCGCTAATAACATAATCCACATAATATTCAAAAAGCATTACGCTCTAAATAAGCTAATTTTGCCATTTACTAGTGTGTTTTTGAGTCAACAGTGTGTGATTTTAGGTGTATTTTATCCACATCAGTGTCTCCTGTTTTTCCTAATCGAGTAAAGGTTCTTCGTAAAATATAATCTTTTTCTAAAAAAATCATTATTGATTTAAAAATATTTAACTTAAAATATTCATTTCTATCGCATGGTCTTGAAATGACTATCGTCACGAGTTGCATAAATGCATTACGTACTGATTTTTTAAAAAATGTATACAAATTTTAACATTATTTTTCATACATTCTTCAACATCATTTTTTAAAGAACTGTGAAGTTTATAATTAAACGTATGTCGAGCAGTTTAAGCTTAAACCTGGAACTCCGCGATCCTTCGCAATTGTTGCTCTTCAAAGAAAAGTTTCCTTACTTTACTGATGTCCATTTCAAGTGGAACTAAGTTGACTAAGATTGAAACAAAAAATATTCAGGATTTAAGTCGAAGGATTTCAATATATCTTGAATAAAACAGTTTTATAGGCTTTCTAAGACTTAAAATTATCCAGATCTATATTATATCTGCCAAAAAGAGTTTTGCAGGAGCACCATTTTCGAAATCCTTTCTGGTCCATCCAGAAGTCGAAATTTATTCGAATATAAACACTCTTTTCGGAATCCGTCCCGAAATATAGGTTTGTCGGGTGGAACATTAATATTTTCATATCTTTCAGAAATTCCTTTAAAAATGAAAATAAAATATAAAATTTGATTAAAATTTAGAAATGTTTTTAAAATTTTCAATATCTTGGCACTTTGAGTTTAGTTTAATAGATTCAAATCATTGTTTAAAATACTGGAATTGAATGGATCAATACCGTGCCAATGCCTTATTTCAAGAATTCATATTTCCGCAGGTGTGAAATTAAAATTATTGTTGTTCAGAATCGGATAAAGAAAAAGTATATCTGTTAAAATTTTATCGTTAAGACTTCTTCATTATCCAATTTGGGAGGTAGAATTAAAAATTTAGTTAATGAGGTGCTTTTCCATAATACCTACGAGGGTTTTCAGTATATATGTTGCTGTTAATGTGAATAATCGGTTATTATGCATAATAACCAAGTAAACTGCTTAAAGTGGATAATTTATGAGAATTTATCACATTAACCGGTTATTATGCATAATTATCAATGAAGTTTGGTCAATGTGATTACATTGACATGCGATCTCATTGACCAAACTTCATTAGTAAATGAGATTATTTATGCAAAATTTCTTATTTATTAACAGTTAAAGGTTAATCGCTTAAAGCTAAATCTTTTCGAAACCAAAGTATTTGTTGGTTGTTTTTGCACTATCTCCTGTTTCAAATGTAGAATTTCAACTGCGCTCGCGATGCCTTTGGCATCTAAAGCGGGCACCGGGCAGATTTTATTAAGTTAAAAAAACATCCTACGGCTTCGCTAGCAGCGGGAGCCGGAACATAGTAGCATCGTTAGCTCGCTGAATGAATCAACGATTTTTAATTACTCAAATGAAGTCGGAGAAATTATGCTTGCGATGACTGCGGCATCTGAAATAGGCACCGGGCAAATTTCCTTAACTTAAAAAAAAACGTCCTATGGCTTCGCTAGATCATTGATAGATAGAATATTGAAGAAGTTAGAGGAGAACACAGGTATATCAGAGAATGTAAAACATTTGCCCCAGTAGCTTGGCTACTTGCGGCAAATGTTTTTAGAACAAGGAATAGTAAAGAATTAATAGATTTACTCAGTTCCAATATTGCAAATGGGAAGAAACGCTCTAGATTTAAAAAAGAATAGAATAATGATTAGAATCGAAGAAACCACCACGCAAGTGAAGACAGAACTCAATTGACGATTTCCGAAATATGAATAAGCGGCTTCATAAGATTCAACGCAAATGATTTTTATTAAAAACATAAATCAGTAAAAATCAGTCAATTACGTAATCGGAGAAGTATAAAATCACTAAATAAATCAACATTCCATTTAAAAACATTTAATTAAAATTAAATTTTAAGTTCAACTTTAGAGCCGAAAGCTACTCTGTTGAAAATAACCACTTTGACCAAACTTCACTTGTAATTATGCGTAATAACCGGTTAATGTGATAAATTCACAAATTATCCACATTAAGGTATCCGACTGTGTTCGGAGACATTTTTTTTGAAAAATAACTTATATATATTTTTTAATGTTATTTTTCAACTGCATATGTTTTAAAACTATGAAAATAATGCAAAATTAGGCTTTCAAAATAATATCTAAAAAAAACCTGAGAAATTTGAAGAAAAATGACTAAAATATTTGCCTTACGCTAACAGCCATAGACAAATTCATATTCTAAATATACATAAATCCTTGTAGGAGTACATTTTTATGACAGTTATCTATGTTATGCTCTAAGATAATTCTTATACTTCAAAATAGTTTTGAGATATATCTGAACATAGTTACTAAACTGGTAATTTTTCATAAAAAATGCTTTTCTTTTATATTTAAGCACTTAAAAATGATACTTGATTTTAAAATTGACCTTAGTTTTTAGAGGAAAGCATCAAGCATATTACAGAAAACAATCTCAGAAAATTTCATATCAATACTTGAATAACTTTTTGAGAAATCATTGTTACGGTCGACAGTTTTCCTCAAAAATAGCATTTCGCAGAAAATACATTTAAAGTTTTCATGCAACATAAAATAATGCTTACAGTTCGATAATAAAACAGCTGTAACTCCATTTGTAATTCACGTAGAGTAAAAAATGAGACAGTATTAGAAAGCTGATTAAACAGGCTACAAAATTAAGTCATAAAATTTATTTTGCTAATTTCATCAAAAACGACGATTTTAAACCAGTCGGATACCTTAACCGGCTTACTCGGTGGTTATGCATAATCGTCGGTAATTATGCATTATAACCGACTATCCACATTGACCGAAGCATACATGTTAAATTTAATTAATCGATTATTACTAATATAATAGCCTAGATCCTCCGGTAACGCTCTGACGTCACCAACAATAAAACTCGCACACTGCGAGACGTTGAACAGCATTATTTCATTGTTAGAGAACCTAAATTCCAGTAATTTAAAATTTAAAAGAGTAATTGTCGTTCTAATTTCCAATTTAATAGCTCTAAAATAGTGAAATAAATTTTATATCAATGGATAGAAAATTTTATCTCGCTATGATCAATAGTTCCCGAGAAATTTTAAATTGTATTAATCCTATATTTCAAATTAATTTCCGTTTTTTAATAGAAAGTAGCAAATTACGTCAGTGGTATATCATGCGCGTGATATAGTTTGGACGCCAAATTGTATCTGAATGCAATCGTGGCGATGTTGTTTTCTTGCCAAGAATTAAATTAGCCACCAGTGACGAGAATCTACCATTCGTTCTCAACCGCCGCCAGTTCTCGTTAATTCCAGCTTACACGATGACTATCAATAAATCGCAGGGGCAAACTTTCGATCATGTTGGAATTTACTTCGATGAGCCTGTCTTCTCACATGGACAGCTCTATGTTGCACTTTCAAGGTCTAGAATTCCCACTTTAAAATTTACGCAAAGACAACTGAAGTACAAGGAAAATTATTAAACAACGAAAAATACTTCACACGAAATGTTGTTTACTAAGAGGTTTTATGAATAAAGAAATATTTAAATAATATGTAAATAATAAAAAATATATCCTGTCATAAAACATATGTTTATTTTATTTGTTTTCAATCAATGTTAAACATTTCACTCGCATGTATATCTATTTAAACACGTCAAATTTGAAGGGAAATCTCTCGAGTGAAGAGGCAGTTTGCACCCGGCAAACTATGACGGGTGATTTTCTAGTTATTAATATTAACCACGGTTAGTATTAATAATAATCGATTAATCACATTGACCGTAACATATACATAGATATTTTGTTAGGTATTCAGTGTTTTAGCAAAAGGCAGAAGCGAAAACAATGCTATTTCTTGATCTTCATAATGGAAACAAGCGGGAAATGGCGCATAAAAGTGAGCAGACAGAATAATTCTGGATTTTCGAAAATAAACAATCCGTAATGGACCTTATGCACCGTCTGGGTTCGAGAGTATAAAAAAACAGCTGTGGAGGAATAATCAAAACGATCGGCCTATAAGCGACTCAGAAATAAAAGCAGTTCTGAGTCAGCTGTTTAAGACTGACCAATGGCTGCCTCTGGTAGGTCACGTGTCGGAGGATGTGACGTCACATGCATAAGGTCCATTCCGACTGTGCCCAGACCATTATTATCCACACGAGAGTTGCGAAACTTTCTTAGATGTTTTTGCATTAAATTATGTGTTTAAGTTTGCTTACCTCGTATCATTATCTCACTACTTGTTGGTCATTTCTCTTGGTATAAATCTTCCAGCAGAAGCGCGTATGTATGAGGTACTCGTATCCTGCAACGTATTGCATGTTTGGATCGTGTTTCACGAAAATAAATGCAGCTTGAATTTATGTAACCTACATTTATTAGCTTTATGGTAAACAAATTTTATGAACATTTCACTTAAATTTATAAGAAAACGATATATGTACGTAACACGATGTACAACATAATTCTCCTGCATACACGCCTGCTGGAGAGTTAAAACTTAAAGGTCATGTGTTGACTTTAAGCAGCATACCCGATTTTCTCTTCTAAAATCCTGAGAATAAGGGGTCTATTCTGGTACCCCCCGGTGGGGGGGGGGGGGGGGGGGGGGGGGGGGGTTGAGTAGGGGGCGCCCCCCCACACCCACCCCCCCAACCCAACCGGGGATACCAGAATAGACCCCTAAGACTGAAGTTCTAATGCCTGTTGTTGCCAATAGGATACGTACTGATGTTTTTATTAAATCAATTTCAACATATAGGCAGCCTGAGTGCTGATAAAAAAATATTAATTGATGTTTTTCACTTGAGGTTGCATCTTTTCAGCTTTGCTTGTAAGCTTGAGAATACCATACCATTTTGTTACCATATAAGTTTGGAGGAAATTTCTTATCCGTATTAATAAGTTCTTAAAATTCATCAGTGCTTAAAATTACAGAATTTTACCAAGGAATTGTTTTTCTGAAATAAAGCCCAGTGTTTTCAGTCTGTAACAAACTGTTTTTTAGTCACAAATCATACTTAAAACAAAATAGGTTTTCTTAAAGTATTTTTCCCAAGTTGTATTCAAGAAGTGAATGTCAAAAATATTT
Source organism: Araneus ventricosus (assembly GCA_013235015.1). Taxonomy (NCBI): domain Eukaryota; kingdom Metazoa; phylum Arthropoda; class Arachnida; order Araneae; family Araneidae; genus Araneus; species Araneus ventricosus. Next base: position 28,419 of record BGPR01010808.1, read on the forward strand.
TAAAATCAATTTTAAAAAAATCGGGCTTTTAAGGGTCAATATACTCCGTTCTTTAACCTGCACTACCTGTTAAAATCAAAAAGAAAAAGATTTCTTTTTGGATTTCTGTGCACGAAAAACTAAAAGTCTATGAGTTTGAAGTTCTTTTTCCCTTAAAAACACAGAATTAATGTTATAAACTCAATCTGAAACAACAAGAGGCTTGGCATGGAAATATATTGGAGGAATACGGTATAAAGGTATAAGCATTAACAGACGCAGTTCTTCAAGCATTAAAAATAAATAGACGATTGAGAATTGGCTTACTTTTCTGAAATATACATTATCTGCACTTATACAGGGGAGTTAGAATCAAATGAACGACAAATTTAGGTGCAATCCGCTTCAGAGCATAACAAAACGAATGCCAGAAAAAATCCCAAAAATGAAGGTTTTGGAAAGATAGGTGAATAATCTTTACTATTACAAGGACAACTTAATTTTTATACAAGTCATTGTCGAGATGCTCATTAATTACGAATTGCGTGTGTTACGGGAGTACAATAGATACTAACAATTGTCATACACACAGATAAATCAATTTAGTTTACCTTGCAGCGGGCTCGCCTACTCAAATTTTACGACCTGTGCATCGTATTACACATATTGTTTAACAAAATTAAATGCAACTTTTATTTGTGTTATCTGTATTTATTAGATTCATAGTAAGCAAAGATTTTATAAATAAAAATTGCATTTAAATTTATAAAATAACTATAGAAATATGTAATACGGTATCCCTTGCTTACGCGTGCCCGCTGGAAGGTTTTTTTTTTTTTTGATACCCACGCCGGAACCGCCCACCCAAAGGGTTTAGGGCCAAAGGAACCGGCGGAGAAATGGGACCCCCAGGCACGCCGAAGGAACGACGGGCCCCGGCCCCAACGGGATAGATCCATTGAGTCTTGTTAAGCACTACAGGCATTACCCATAACATGGGTAGTAATTAATTACAATAAAATATGCTAAAGGCAACACAAACTGCGCCAAATGGCGGAAAAAACAAAAAGTCCGCCGGACATGATGTACATTTCCAAGTTACATACTAATGGCTGTATACAGGCTAAATTCGTAACAAATTGGAATAACAGGATCAATGGAAGCGTTGCACAAAAGTCGTAACCAATTCTTACAAGAAGTTTCAAATTGAAAGCAGTTCACATATAATTTATATAAGTGGATAAATATGAATTCAAATAATCGAATTCTGTTAAAGGATCAATAAGTTGTAACATAAAAGTCGTAACAAAATTTGTAACAGAGAAGGATCAATCAGCATTAATGCTGTATATATACAATTGTACTGGTTGATGGTAAATAAACATACAATTATGTGACATGGTATTCAAAACTAGGAAAGGCTGGAAAAAATATACAATTACAAATTGTGCCCAAATTGGGCAGCAATTGATACAACAGTAGTGCAAAAGCACACATAGTAAAAATTAGTTAAAGTTCACTCCCACTGGTCATGGTGGAGTCTGATACCCGCTGGAAGGTTAATGCATGTGAGATAAGTAAGTTCTAAAAGCAAAAAAAGTTTCATTGTATTCCTGATATTTTCCTTTTTCATTTGTTTAGAGTCGTTCGTTTCTTAATGCTCTTAAAAAATGCATACCACATAAAAACAAAAAATAATTACTGGTTTTCACTCTAAGCTCTGTACAGGATCAATTTAATTCCTACCCACTATAAACTATACTTCGTTCATTTTCGGGTTTCTTTACCTATAATTACCAAACGGTAACTATTAAAAATATCCTTAATCTTAAGTAGAGCATCAGCACCTAGTAGTGTTAAAATACAGGCTATCTACAAATTATTGTCGGGGTTTTCTTAACTCATGACTTTTGATTGAAGAACATGATGCTAAATATTATTACATATTCATAAATTAAAACTCAAAAAGTCTTTTTAATAACAAACAAAGTCAAGTAATTTCCAAATGGCAGCTTTTCGCAGCATTTAACACATCGACGCTCGGCTGTTAGTCTCTCGGCCTTATTCACCATCCATGGTTAAACCATGATCAGCGGTTAAATGATGGTTCTGCCATGAAAATGCGAAAGCTAACCGAAATGCGTCGCCAAATGTATACCGTAGCGAGTTGCTATTTTGGCATGGTATCTTAATTTCTTGGTTGTTGGCGATTTTTAAAATTACCCTCAGCCTTCGAGCCAAACGAGTTTCTCGCCAATTAGGGTATACATCCAGCCTATCATTTCGGTCAGCATTCGCTTGTTCGTGTAAATTCCAATTTAACCGCTGATCATGGTTTAACCATGGATGGTGAATAAGGCCGTCTATGTGTCTAGGTTAGTAAAATGTATGCAATCTTTATACAAGATCAGTTAAGTATCTTGGACGAAATAAGAATGTCAAAATTTCAAAGAAATGGCATTCCGCGGTGGCCTAGTGGTAAGGTCTCCGCTTCGGGGCCGAAGAGTTCCAGGTTCGAAGCCAGACTACATTTAAAATACATCGTGTATGTAGACCTGTTGCACGTTAAATCATACGTAGGGGGATAAACGACCTCTCGCTGGTGAGGTGCGGAAGTTTGGAGAGAGGGTGCCAACTCAGGTGTTGTCCTCGTAATTTGACCGCGGTTTAAAGTTACGAAGACCCTTCCAAAACAGCCCTCGTGTTGCTTCTAAAACGGAAAGTTAACCCTAAAGCGGGCGCGTTTTCAAGAGATACTTGTATTGTGCATCTTATTACATATTTATATCGTTTTTATAAATTTGAGTGCAATTTTTATTTATAAAATCTTTGTTTACTATTAAGCTAATAAATACTGATAATTTAAATAAAAACTGAATTTATTTTTGTACAACAACACGATATATTTGTGTAATACGATGCACGATATGTCGTAAAATTTGTGCAGGTGCGCCCGCTGGAAGGTTAATATAACTGAATCAATCTAAGAAGTCGTAGCCTTTCGTTGCGTGTAACACATGGAGACAGCTTAATTTCAGTTAAATGTCGTTGGGTTCCATGCAGCGAAAGATGGCATGAAGAAATATTTGTAATTTCGTTTCTGTTATTAAAAAAGAAGAACGTTTTAAGTTGTTCTTCATGAATATGCAATAATATTTATCATGTTATTTAATCAAGTTATGAGGTAAATAAACTGCGACAATCGCTTGTGAACATCCTGTAGTATTGAAATATTTCGCTTTTCTCTGCCAGTTGATTAAAAAGTGTATTGAAGGCCTAGACCCATGTGTTTATAAAATGCCGTCATATAGTTAATTTATGTTTAAATTGTTAATTTCCCAGTTCTCTTTAAAATTGAAAAGCCAGTGATATGTTTTGGGTAACATATTCTCTTTCAAACTCCAAGTGGGTCTGACAAAATGGCTTCATACTTTGGCTATACTTCATCATTTTTGCTATGTTTGTATGCTCGAAAATACCAAATTTTGTTCTACAAAGTTGAAGGAAATCCTTTATAATATTATTAGTTCTTAAAAATCATCTGTGCTTAATATTATAGAATTTTATGAAATAAATTTTTTTCTCAACTAAAGCTCAGTGTTGTCGATAGGTCATAAACTGCTTTACAGCCGTAAACCATACTTAAAACAAAATAGGATTTTTAATGTATTTTTACCATGTTTTATTCAAGAAATGAAGGTCAAAAAGCATATTTAAATCATTTAAAAAAAATTTGGGCATTTAAGGGTTAAACAAATGTCAGGACGAAGATCACTTCTAATTTAATTGCTAAGTAGTAAGTAATTTTTATCGATTGACATAATTTTAGCTTTAAATTAAATATTTTTTACCACTCAAACTCCATTAATTCTCTGGCAGTCTCGCGTAACTAAGATGTACTTATATCGTGCATCGTATTAAATATTTATATCGTGTTGTTTTACAGAAATGCATTTAGTTATGTAATTTGTATTAATTAGCTTCATCTTAAACAATATAAATAAAAATTGTAATTAAATTTATAAAAGAACTATACAGGTATGTAATACGATGTACAATGTAAATACCTCCCGTACACGCGCGACTACTGGAAGGTTAAGCTCTTGGAATTTAGTATCTGAAATTCGATCTCTTTTTGTAGTTGAGTCAACTTATCTCAAATCATATAATTTTTACTTTTATAAAGCTTATCAGATAACTTGAATAGGATTTTCATAAATTTTGATAACATTTAAGATACAGTTCTTAATTATTATTCATGGATATGCATATGAGAGACTTAATGATGATGAACATTTATTTGGCTTCTTTTTCTGAAGTCCGCATCAGGCAAACAAAAATAGCAGTACTTGAATTTGTCATTTGTAATTTATTCCTTTTTTGCTGTGTTTGTAGTAATATAAAAAAATGCTTCATGAGCCTTAAAAGTAACAAAAAATGATGAAAGCTGAAGGCTGAATTTGCTGAAACTTGTACAACTTTCTCTGGTTTAGATATGTTTTGGTTTCAAGACGCAAAATTTTATCCATGAGTCCTGGCGATCAATATGCGATGTCGAGATTGGGAATTATTTAGATGCTTAATGCAAGAAACACAAGATACTCGGCAATCCTCTTACGATACTTTTATTATGGAGTACTACAAAAGTTCATCAGTATCGTAAAAATGTTGCTCAACATCTTTGCGCTTCTAGGGGAAGCAATACATTTTGAACATTTGATCTTCTGAAATATCAAAATAAAAATGTTTACTTCATGAAGAAACGTTTCGAAATAGCATCACCATACGGAAAAACACGATTTATGGGTTTCAACGAAGTTCATCCCAAAGTAGCCAACAAACATTGGGGCTTGATCTAATTAAACTGCCGGAAGATGCATTCAAACAAAGAAAGAACAGAATGCAAAGGTTAAAAATATCAACAGAAAAGAACAATTTCCATTAAAAATAATAAATTCATAGTACTAGGATTGAAAGTCGATTAGGAAAAACAACAAAACTATTTAAAGATTGAGTCGTGCTTCATAAAAGTTCATGGTTTGTGTTTCCAAACAGAATAAATGAGCTTCGGTGGACTAGTGGTAAAATCTGTGTCAGCATCGAAGGTGTGTTTGTTAGTTGCATTAACGGTTGAAATCTAGAAGTTGGTACACACTCTTAAAACGGTGCCAAATCGCCAAAGCAAGACGTTGACAGCTGCATTTCATTGGTGCCAAGTCAACAAAGCTAAATGCAGGTAATACTTGCATTATCTTTGGCGACTTTGCACCATTTTAAGAGTGTGTACCAACTTCTAGATTTCAACCGCATTAACTTCTCGTTTTGAAACAATTTGAGGGCTACTTTGGGACGGACCGTGGTCAGATGACGAGGCCGACACTTGAGCTGGTGCCTCCCTCTTCAAGCATCTGCACTCCACCAGCGGGAGGACGTTTGACCCACATCAGATTTAACGATCACCACAGGCCGACAAACACGGCTGACCTTAAGTAGAATCATTTTCGAACCTGGAGCTTTTCTTGGAACTCAATTTTAAAAAAATAAGTAACTATTTTATTAGCAAAGTCAATGGAAATCACATTTCAAAACCATTCATCTGGATTTCATCAAATTCTTTAAATACAGTATTACAACTGGGAAATTTTTTCTTTGGCGATTTAAATTCTACCTTGATCATTCTTGATTGAATCACTTGGAAGAAAATTACAAACTACGAAAGAAAATAAAAGAAACTTTTTTGCAAAGAAAATTTTACTATATATTTAGTCTACAGTTACAATCTTTTGCTTTTAAATATAATTCATAACAAAACACAACTCTTGTTAAAGACATGTGACGATATTACAATATGACGATACTTTTGTCAAAACGAATGAAATTTGAAATGCTCCATAGGCAATTTCAAAGCAAAAGGAAAGCCAAATAAGACTTTTCTTTGGTTATTCCTGTGACGATACACCATAAATGAGTAAAAGAATTTCTTCTTTTACTTTGAAGAAAGAAATTTTCCGTTTATATTTTCCATGAATTCAGTAATAGCCAACGTTCCCGCAGGTTGTTTAGTTAATTAGTCTGTGGTACTGCAGAAGTAGACTTTACATGCAGCATTAAACAAAAAAAACGAATGCAATTTAAAAAATAAAACTTATTTGCACAGAAGACATCATACTATGATGAAAAGAAAAGTTTTAAACATCAAGTCATATGGCGGAAATGCAATCGAAGATGTGCATTAGTGTAAAATTCTACTTAAATAAAGAGGTTAAAAATAACTGGCTTAATTCTAGCCAATTTTGATGCAACAAAATGGAGAATGTTTTCGAGAAGAATGAATTTCAGAAGAAGTACCATAATAAATTAAATTCAAAAATTTTTTAAGAAAAAGAAACATTTCCTCAATACAACATTATGTTCATGGTGAAGTTATATAATCATATTTCCTTTTCCTTCAATGACAGTATATATTAAATGTAATTTTAACAACCATGTATCATTTGAAGAAAAATTTCAGAAGAAATTAATTGATCAACTTTCCTCTCATCTCCGCTTAAGATTGAAGTTTTCCGTGAACTTACAGGATCACCTAAACATGTTGGCATTGAAAAGTTCAATAGAAAAGTTGACGGCTATTTGGCAAAGTAGGATCTTCTCTCTTCACAGAAAACATACAGGAACAGTGTTGTGGACGATTCTTTTTGAAATTTTATTCAATTTTATATAAGGTTATAAATGCAGGACATTGGTTTTGTAACTCAGAAACATGCTCAGCATCATTTTTATGGAAATTCAGGCCTACTAAGAGTAATGAATCGATGTACGTTGTCAATCATTTACAAAATTGAAACTCGTTCATCATCGATAGCAGGCATTGCTGAAATCCTTTGGCTATCTACAGACAATAGATGAGAACTGATGAAAAGCACCTGACTTGTTTCTCAACTTAAGAAAAATCAATTGTTTACGTTTTGGATTTCTTTACGTTTCTGAATTAAAGACGATAGGGTCACAAAGTTAAAGCCCACAGGTGCAGAAATGATTTAATCTTCTTCTGAATCAGATGCGTTTTGATAAAATAAATTAAATATATAACGACACACACAAATGTTTGTAATGGATTTTTATAATTCTGATAACATTATTAGAAATTGAAATAAAACTGTAAGACAATTCTATAATCTTTAAAATAACTAAGCAATTTATTTGCGTTATAATCGAGAATTTTATTTTTTGCAAAATAAGCTTCCTGAAGGAACTCATGGTGCTTTAAGTTAATATCATACTTGGAGTTAAATGTGTTTTCTATTAAGGATACGAAATGAATAATAACGAAATGTCGGTGGCGTTGGCCTACTTGCAGAAATTTGGATTCGAAACTGGGGACAATGATTCGATTCTCAATTTGAATATCGCTTTATATTGAGGTACAGGTGTGCACCAAATCAGTATAACGGGTCTATTCTGGTACCCCGGTTGGTTGGGAGACGTCACTTTTTCCGCCCGATAACGACAATTGCGATTCTCGTACCCGTTTTCCAAACCGGTTGGGATCTCGCTCGGTCGAAAAGGACCCGATTTCTCGCCAGCTCAGTACCTGGCGTAAACGCTATTCGCTAGGAGAAGTTTTGTTTCGATATCAGAACGTATCAAATTTTCATTTAAAATGGAGGCTGCTAAGACGTTAATTGTATTTGAAAGGGTTTATCGGGATAAATGTATTCCATTTGACCAATCTAAGAAAGAATTTATCAATTACTTTAGATTTTTTAAAAAGTAGTTAAATCTTTCCATCACGATAGTCAATAATAATAGTTGATAATTAGCTAAGATCAATTACATTTAAAGATTTAATTACTTAATATTTTCTTATTAAATTAAATTAAGATTTTAACATTTTTGATTAAGAATTATGGAATGACTTTCCTCATTCCATATATATTAAAATTTTTTTATTTGGGTTTTAATTCAAAGAAATTTGCAAATATTTACAAAGTAATTGCAAAATCGACAATAAAAGAATTTGTCTTGTTCCTTGATAAAAGTAATTTTTTTAATGTTGTGAAAACTGCTGAATTTAATACTTTCTTTTCTATGTTTTATTTTCTTATGTAAGTGAAAAATAAACAAATGGTTTTAATATTAATTCTTAGATTTATTCATGTTAGAATAATTGGCAAGGGAAAAAAGTTATTACTTTTCCTCTCTCTAGAAAACTGGTAAAATTACCAATTATATTGAAAAAAGACTGCAATTTATTTCTATAAATGTATAATATTATTATAAATTTATACTTTGTAAAAGATAAATGGTTTAACCCCTCCCTTAACATGGACTTATGAAAGCAAGAAAGATGCATTATAATGCATCTATGAAAGCAGAAGTTAAATCTTCCCACCTCTTAACCCTTGGTAAAAGATGCGCGATCACTTTCCCACTTAAAATTTGTGGATATTTTCAAAATAATCCAACATTTCAGGAAGCAAATGTACGCTTCGCCATAGTTCCTTTGGCGATTCAAAACTCGAACTGAATCTGAAACCATAAACACAAATATCGCATGACGATCGCTTGATTTGCTGCTCGCGTAGCAGAAATACGTCACTTCCTAGCGTAAAGCGAGGTGTTCGAAACGACCGAGGTACGAGAATCAGACCCCTTCTTTCGGTCGAGAAAAGGCCATTAACATCCCGCGATCGAAAGGCGAAACGCTCCCAACCCAACCGGCGTACGAATATAGACCCGAAAATTGCATGGTCGAACCCCAATAATCCTTCTATAGTGTCAAAATGGGACTACAATCCGATAAATCAAATGATACAAATAATGAATGAAGATATCGGTTCATTTTTTTTTATGTTTACTCGTTGTTGATGTTGTTGGCTTCTACTTATTTAAACATGAACAAATAATAAAAATGCGATTACTCCATTCAAACGTTTCATTCCTTTTTTCCCGAGAAAAATCTATCTACAACGGAAAAAATTAACAAAATTCAAAGAACTACATTTATTTACTGTTGCCACAAAAAATATGTGATGAAGAAAAGTAAATATGATAATAAATAAATGTTATAAATAAAAAAAGAAAAGATATTCACAAACAAATGTTAAATGCTGCGTGAGCTAATAATTCAGCCACTACATTACTCCCCCACCAGTAACTGTGTTACGTTATGAAGAAGGGAAATAAGAGTGGTGTGACCAATATAAACAATTATTTAACATAGATATCATAAAGCTCAAAATAGTTAACTACAAATAGTACTTAAAACATCTGTAGGTAAAAATGTTAATGTTGCTTCTTTCATGTTTAAATAAGTAGAAACCAACAATGTCTTTTTGAGTTTTTAGTTTTTGTCAAATTAACGTCCCGTTTTGTATTAACACGAGGGATATTTTGAGACAGACCTTGTAATTTTGAACCTCGGTCAGATGAGGAAAGCGACACCTGAATTGGCACCCTTTCTCAAAACTTCCTTACCACACCAGTGCTTCTTCCCGTCCATCCTCGTGGACTCTAAGCCCTATAGGTGGGTCTGTGGACGTGGGTTGTGGGCACCACACCAGACGTTAGGCCCCTACGTATGATTTAGCATGCAATAGGCCCATATACACGGTATATTTTCAGTGGAACAGGGTCTCGAACCTGGAAACCTCAGACCCGGAAGCCTTACCGCTAAGCCACCACGGCATGGGTGTCTTTTTGAATCTGATTCATTAAAATCTTTGGGCTTTTATTATGATACAGATGATTTTAATTAATATAGTACAAACTTCAGTGCAAGAGATTAATTAAAAACTAAACCGGGATGACATTTATTAAATAAATTAACTTGATAGGGTCTTCGCAAATTTCTAGAAAATACTGTAGAAGAATGCAATGCCATCTTGTAAATTTCTGTTACAGTGGGAATTGTCAGAATTCGTGGGTTCGATTCTTGACTGTATTTGACAGGGCTTATTACATTCTAGGGGGTCTATTCTGGTACCCCCAGTTGGGTTGGGTTCCACACGTTAACAACGGAACCCAACCCAACCGGGGGTACCAGAATAGACCCGTAAAACTGAGCTCTAATGCCTGTTGTTGCCAATAGGATACATGCTGAAATTTTTATTAAATCAATATATCGGCCTGTATGCTGATAAAAAATGAAGAAAAATTGATATTTTTCACTTATGGTTGCATCTATTTAGCTTTGCATGCTTGAGAATACCATATTTTATTCTACAATGTTGAAGGAAATTCCTTATCCGTATTACTATTTATAAAAATTCATCTGTGTTTCACATTATGGAATTTTATCAAGGGAATTATTTTCTGAAATAAAGCCCAGTGTTGTCAGTTGTTTATGGCAATAAAGCAGTTTGTTACCAACATTTTAAAATCAATTTTTAAAAAATCGGGCTTTTAACGGTTATTAGGAATTTTTATTCTGTTCGGTAAAATGCACTCAAACATATGGATTTGAGTCAAGATTAAATTTTTACAAATTTTTTAGAACGAATTACCAAAAATAATAATTTTAATGCAAACTCACGATAACTCGAAGCCATTTTTTAAACTCTAAGATATCGGGAGAAACATATTATTCCTTTGAACGAGAATATTCGTTATTTCCAGGGAGATTTATAAAAATAAGGGAAAATTGTTTGTGTAATCTACAAATTATTTATTTGAAATACATGGTTCATTCATTTTTGTAATAAAGAAAAGAAAAAAACTTATTACGATTGTTGGTTTTAAAATTTTTTTCTCTCTTGAATTATACTCATTTCAAAATTCTTTTTTTGCACATTTAAGTAAAGGACAATTTGAAAATTTCTGCATTTTATTGCTATTATTGATCATCAAATAATTAATGAACAGATTTAAACAGTGCGTTAAATGCAGTTCACGAAGTTTATCGATGGGGCAATTTCTAATCTCTTAGTTTATCAATTTTGATTCAAAGCTTCTCAAATCTTTTTATACATAATTTTATTTAACTTGACTTAACCTTTTATAAGGCAGTGGTAACTATATTTACCAACAATTTCATCAATTTTTAAATCCAATTAAAGTTGGGGTAAATTCTAGATAAATTTTTCGACGGAACAAAAACCTAGATGTTCCAATTTCTTATCTCAAATCATAACGAAGTGTCTTGAAGTGGTAATGAATTATTAATTAACAAATAAATAATATCTATTAACCTAAATGAATTCCTTTTCTTAAATTAACGTCAGTCCCAAAGATATTTTATTATACCATTAATAGACGAAAATGGCCATTTAAAGGGTTAATTCATGCTTATAAATAAGGAATTTTGTCTCAAATTTTTCAGTTCTTTCTCGATATGCTAGGGTTTTGAAATTTTGCGCACTTCTATCTTTCCTATGGCAATACATTATTTAAGTATTTTTCAAATTTTAATTTTTATTTAATTATTTTAATTACATTTCGATTCCGTCTGTGTGGCGCCACCTGTTGCGAACTTGAGAAAAAAATTATTTCGCAATTCTATAATGTTTATAATTATGAATTATAAACTGAAGGGTGAAAAGTAGAAAATAAATACGATAACTAAATCAAATACGATTCATACTTTAATTAGATGGCCCCTTCTCTACTGTAGTTAAGAGATATCAAATAACAGGTAATCTAATTAGATAGATGGTTCGAATCTTAGGCGTAAATCATGGCAGCGACCTTTCTAACAGCATACATATACTGTCCTACCGCCAGGAGAAAAACCCTGGACAGGGTTGCCGAGAGTAGACGAGTCGAAGAAAAGAGGCAAACGGGTATAAAATCAGCTGCAACATTTGGCGAAATTAGCACACTTCGTAAGGCGAGAATTCGGTTTTGACTGTAGTACAAAGCGAAACGAGATTTCCGTCGGTTCTATCTGCGCCAAATGAAATAAATCTTTTTCCTACACCCCTAAAATGCAGTGAAATATCCTGTTTCTATTACGGCCATCTCAGGCATGTCTGGTATCTAAGATTTTTACCGTGTCGGTAATACAGTAGCATGTAGGAGTGGCGTTAAAGCCCATCCAACGGGGTGGGGGCACGACTTGCTGTACAAGGGGAAGGGCATAATGATTATCCTCTCAAATTTTCGCCAGTTTTTCATTTACCAACTAGTTGAATAGCCCGTTGCGTGAAAGGGATACAAAAATTTGCCCCGACGGGGGGGGGGACACAGCATTCCCGACAGGAGAGAGCCTTTGACCCAGGATTTCCCACTGGCACCATCCCTGATAGCAAGTGCTGGAATGGTACGAAAAAAGTAGTACTCACCAAAGTAAGAAGATGCTGGAGAAGTATAGGAAAGGAAACGTAAAATGGAAGATCTACTTTTTGAATAGGCTGCACTGGTACTAGGTAAAATGCGCATTAGGAAACCTGTACTTGTACAAAATACTTGAGAAATTAATCAAAAAGTTTCTTCTAATTGTAACTACCGATTATTCAGAATTTTTTTGAGAACCGAAATTCGAAATAACCTAAATTTTTGTTGGATCTTTATCTTAAAGAAACTATGTTTAACATTTCTAAGCCAAAATATTGCCTGGATTGATTCAGGAAAATAAATTTTGATGTAAAAAATCCTCCTGGGTATATGAGCGACCACGATTTGAATAAGTATATATTTAAGAGTAATTAAATTCGTGTCTAATGCACCTATAAGAATTTTCAGGCACTTGTTATTTAATGGATCTAGCTAGTTCAAAATCCTGTAAAGGCCCAGAAAACCAGAAGTTCTATAGAGATCCCGAATTCACCACAATCAAAGAAGGCACTTATTGAACACAAAAACCAATTTAGATTAGCATGAAATATTAGCAAGTTCACATAGAAATTCTGTCCTCTATGAACCACAGCCAGTCAACCAATATTTCAAAATAACAGAGTGAGCAATCAAAATTCAATATAAACTTTTCAGATATGACAACAACACGATTTTCCGATTTAAAGGTAGGTAACGGATAGACTATGCATGCAAAAAGTTGTCCGAGTTATAAATTTAACCGTTTCGGGGAAAAATGTCACCTAGTTTCAAGTGAGCGAAAATTAAACTTGATTTGATTGATTGAAATGTATTTAACCCCTTCGCTTACAACAACACGTGCGTCGCGAGTTACAATTTTTACCATTGAAATCCATAAGTAAGTCAAAGGAACAATTAATTTTAAATATTAAATTCATTTAGATGAGCTTAAATGTCTCAAGTATCCTTTAATATCTTAAATAGATTGAAATAAAATATGGGTTGGTGTCATCGAATTAGGAGGTTAAGTAAAATTCATAGGTCAAAGGGTTAATGGGATCTCCAGCCACAAAGTCTATTATCCCTTAATTCTAAAATATACGGATAATATATATCAAAATACTTCAAAGACCGAAGAAAAATCATCTGTTGACAAACAGTTTTTCGGAACAAATCTTTCATTGTCGAAATTAATTGGTTACCAAAAATTAATTTTTTTTTCCAGAGGCCTGTTCCGAGAGTCGGATATTTGATGTAGTGTAAGAGTATAAGTTCAATCTTTTTGTCTTGATTACAGATGTGACAACAAGTGTTATCATGGACACCAAATATAGAAAGTTAAATTTAACATGAACAAATTCGTAAATAGACAATAAAATTTATAACCATTTCATTGACCATAAACAATTTCATAAATATATTATACAACTAAATTTGATTGGGAGCATTAAAAAAAATCAATAGTAAACATTCTCAACTTGAACACAGGGAAAAAAATGCTTCAATTGCAGTAAAAGATTTAATTCATAAAGTACTAAAATACAAAAATTAAAAAAAAAATCAACTGCAAAAGTATATTTATAAAAGTATTCTAAAAATAAATGCTTTTAAATATCGAATCGTTCAATATAGTCTATATCATCTTGTTTAATAGTTTTACCCTTATTATTTCGATAATTTGTAAAGTACGGACAGTACTTATTTGGTTGCATCGACAGATATTAAAAAGTATTTTATAACAGATAAGAGTTACGTATCTAACATTAAATTATCCATCATAAATGAGAAAAATTTAAATCTCATAATGCGCGGATTTAACATCTGAATATGAAACTTAAATTTTAAAACCTTGGGCAATAAATAAAATTCTTGTCATTTTTATCATCAGAATGCTTCCCACCTCCAGTTTTATATCTGAAATGACGAGAACAACAGTTCATCACATATAACTGCACTCTAAGAACCAACACATCACGAGGAAAATTCTGCTCTTTTTCTAGAAGGCATGCGAAATGCTCATCCACAGTAAATGTTTCTTGATTATGACTTTGTGCTGTTAATTCACAGTCTGCGCGATAAGGTACAGGGCATCTTTTTCCATTTAAATTGTAGAACCATACGAGTCCTATTCCTTTGGCGCTATTCGCAATACAGTCGGTTCTCTTCATAGTAAGAAAAATTTTAAAATTATTGAAAGGAGTAACTTTTTCTAGTTTTAATATGACTTCCCATGAATTAGAGCAAGTCGTCCTGTATTCTTTACGTTCTTGGAAGTTTTCCTTGTCTTGAATATCATATATTAAAAAAATGTCTTCGTATTTGTGAGCAGCCCAAATTGCAGAGATATCATTCTGAGGTCGTTCATCAGGAATGAAAATACCTTGCCTGCCAAAAGCCATTGCGTTTTCTTCGTTAATTTACGCAGATTTGTGCGAAGCACTTGGAAAAATTTCCTACAGTTTGTAGTGAATGTAAAAGTTTTCTCACTTCTTTGTTTAAACATCAGTGAAGAAGACGAAAGTGTTGCCAAACGAACTAGGAAATTGCCAGTTTTTAAACATTACAGCTGAGCTCTCTATAACAATATACTCATTGCGCATGCTTATTCTTAAATATGTGATATTTATTAAAAATAATTTTTGGAGATAGATATCAAGAACTTTTAATAAGATAAGTGTTCTTAATAGAAAATAATTTTCACTGATAGCTCGAATAACCAGCTGGTTGGTTTGAACCCTTAAGAAACTAATCCGATTTCATCCGAGTGATTTGAACAAATGTTGCACTTAAATTTCAGCGCTATTCACTAAGAATTATCGAAGTTTTTAATCATGAATCGAAATAGAATTCCAAAAACTTAAAAACAAACAACGTTTATATGCAAAAACGTATAAAACACTATGCTTGTGGCTTTTCGAAGCAAATATAAAACAGATACGAAGGGCTAATTATGTATTGTGTCGAAATTGGAGTGTCGAAATTGGAAATGGCTCAGATTTATGAAATCATTTATACAACTTTTCATTTGGAAGGAAATGATAGTCTAGGAAGCCAAATTAAGCTGGGTGAATTGTTATTTTAAATTTTGAAGTGAAATTTTAATGCTGTTAAACACACACAAAATAAAATGCAAGCAACCTTTGTATCTGGCAAAATGTCATGGCACATACAATTCTGACAGCTAATAATTTTTTTGTATTGATTTTGTGATAATCTCGGAATATTTGGCAGGCTAGATTCCATACCGCCATTCACAAACTATTTCGTTAGTTGTTGATTCTTTTTGCTTTTCGTTTAATTGAAAATAGTCAATAGCGAATTGCATTTATTCATCAATAGTAGAAGAAATTGCTTACGCGTGCGACATCAATTTTAAACCAAACCATCGATAATTTTATCGAAAAAGAAACATTTATTTTTTCACACCTTATCAAAGTACAGTGGTACCTCGAGATACGAGTGCCCTGACATACGAGTTATTTGAGATACGAGCGCTGTCGAGCAGCGAAGTTTTGTTTTGAAATACGAGCGACATTTGAGATACGAGGAACGGTACGGTGTATGTACAGTTTATAAAAACAGTATTTTTTTGCTTTACATTCTCTTTTATTATGTTTTTATACAATATTTGTCATTTATAAATACATTTTTCTTATTCAAAAACACGTAACAAAAACAATTAGGGGTAGAATTTTTGGGGCTGGAACGGATTAATATAATGGCATTTCATTTAATTTCAATGGAGAAAATTGCTTTGACATACGAGCAAGGTTACGGAACGAATTAAACTCGTATCTCGAGGTATCACTGTACCCGATTTATATTTTTATCGCACAGGAACTGGGAAAGTTAGTTTAACCTTCCAGCGGGCGCGCGTTTTCAAAAGATACTTGCATTGTGAATCGTATTACATATTTATATCGTTCTTTTATAACTTTAAGTGCAATTCTTATTTATAAAATCTTTGTTTACTATTAAGCTAATAAATACAGATAACATAAATAAAAGTTGCATTTATTTTTGTAAAACAGCACGCTATATTTATATAATACGATGCACAATATGTCGTAAAATTCGTGCAGGCGCGCTCGCTGGAAAGTCAGTAATATTAATGTCATGTTTTAAAGCAACGCGAAAGCCTTGCAAATTTGAACAGTGCTCAGAGGACGAGGACGACAACTGATCCTGCATCCTCTTTCCAACCTTCTGCACCACATCAACGGGATGTCAGATTTAGGGGTCTATTCTGGTACCTCCGGTTGGGTTGAGTTCCGTTGTTAACGTGCGGAACCCAACCCAACTCCCAACCCAACCGGGGGTACCAGAATAGACCCCATAACGTTAACCAGGTCCAGATCCAAGCGGATCTTCGGTGGAATCGGGTTGAGAGCTTTGAACTCAACAGTCCCTAAATGCAGGATCTTACCATCAGGACACCACGATGGAATTGGGGGTTACTTATTCTACTTGCAATGGAACTTATGCATGTGACGTCACATCCTCCGACACGTGACCTGCCGGAGGCAGTCATTGGTGGTTAGCAATTGGTTTCTTAAACAGCCGACTCAGAACTGCTTTTATTTCTGAGTCGCTTATAGGCCGATCGTTTTGTTTATTCCTCCACAGCTGTTTTTCTATACTCTCGAACCCAAACGGTGCATAAGGTCCATTATAACTGTAAATTTAATATGCATCTCAACTGATCATAAAGAATATTATTATAAACTAGAAAATCCTCCGTCATGGTATGTTGAAGTGTTTTTGTGTTTTTTCCGTCCGTGTGAAGTATTTTTCGTTGTTTAGCAATTTTCCTTGTACTCCAGATGCCTTTGTGTAAATTTTAACGTTGCCCAAAAATATTATCAAATTATATCACGATTGTAATAAATAATGAGATGCATCCTGGTGTCCAAACTATATTACGCGTATTATATACCACTGACGTAATTTACTACTTTCTATTAGAAAACTGAAATTTGAAATATATGATTAATATAATTAAAAACTTCTCGGGAACTATTGATCATAGCGAGATAAATTTTATATCAATCATTATCAAATTTTATTTTACTATTTTAGATATGGGCTGTTATATTAGTAATGTCTTAATGGCTGATGGAAGCGAAAAAAGTCTTTCTTAATCAGGGATGATGTTATCCTTTCGTTCATATAGGATCTTCATAATATTCACAACATATTTTGTTTGCGCAGGTGACACCAGGTCAACAAGATCTCCACACTAGGCTTGGTGAAATGAAAGGTTTTAATCACAGAGTAGATTGTTGCGTAGTGATCTGGATCACCTTTGTCTCTGCTGACATAACGATCATGTGTGCAAAAATCGAACCTATTGAAATAGGTCACAAAGGGCCCCATGTCCTGTGATCAACTGATTAATTTTTGTATAAGATGAAGATAAGTAAATGTTAACTTGGGGTGCGAATATGAAAAAGCTTTTACATTAGAGCAGGACGTTCATCTGACAAACTAGTCACTCCAGGGATAAAACGTTAAGCCATAAATATATGCTTAATATCGGATGTGGCTGAAAATTTTTCAGAGAAAAATGGAAAATAAAGGTTTTCACTTGCAACCAAACAACAGTTGTGATATCCAAGTAGAATTTAGAACGTAAAAGTTGAGTCTCTAACAAACAATCGTGTCTCTTGTAATTTTAGGAAGTAAATAGATTATTAGCGTGTGTAAGAATAAGGGATTCAGTTATTACACCCATGATATAGTGCAACGCTTCTTCTAGCTATTTCTTATTTGGAACGCAACTTTCCATATTAACTATAACTGCATCTGATTTTCAAATGTTATTGTAGAAAGTATGTTCTTTTGCGATTAATGGAGGAAAAGGCTTGGTTATTTTTTAATTCTCCCTGAATAGCCGGCGCCTCAGAGTGGATACAAATGACTATAAATTTCATCAGAGTCGAAAATGCTTTACTATTAGCACTTCACTTGTCCATTACATATGCGTCATTAGCCTACGTAATGGATCTAAAAGTGACCTGATTTCACCTTACGATCAAGAAAACATAAGACAGATTAACAGATCATTCAATGAATCGTTTGTAATTCCTCTAGCAATGGTTCAAAAACTCTCATACCAGCTACATGAAATTAGACCAAGAGTTAATGATGCAATCGTCATATCCTTTTAATCAAAGATGTGTCTAAAATATTCTAATTAAATGAGGAAGAGTGTCTTCTGATGATGTGCAAGTAATCTCTCATCACAAATCAAGTAAATCCAAATTAATGGTACATATCAATAATCTAACTATTTTTATATCAGTACCCTATATATATTTTATCATTGAATTTAATTTTATCGTCATTATAAATTGTCGATGACATTTAATAAAAAATACCGTAACATCGATGTAATATGTATTACGTTGCACACCTATAAAAGGTCCATCTACATTAGGTCAGGCAAATTAGCCCCAAGGGTTTTCCCTCTACTTCTGTGTGTATATTATTCCAACAAACTCGCTCATTATATTGTAGAATGGACGCGTTGTCTACTACAAACAGCATGCCTTTGTCCCTTCCTTTCTAAATGAGTATGTGTTTGCGAAATTTAACTTGAATTTATTTATGTAGAAACGTGAATTCTGATCATCTATTAATATATAATTTCTGTCGTTCCATAAGCATGGATTGATTTGCGCTTTTAACACCTAACAGCCTGAGAATACTCGTCCAATGAATACGCATTTTGGTCTTAAACTAAAATTTAATCATTAATTATCTTAAAATTTTACACAAAATTACCTAGAATCATAAACATCTCAAGTATTATATGCCTTCTGAGATGAATGAACGACAAACTGACTTTTGAAAACAGAAGGGAGCATCTTATTAGATAGGTATTATAAATTATTAAGTTGGGTTAAGGCGCAAAAAAGTAGAAAACTTTGAAAGTTGCTTAGTTCCTCCACTTCACATTTTGGTATTACATCTAATAAAGTGAAATAAAGTATGTAGATATACCAAAAGACAATTTAGGAACAATTTAGCACCACAATAACCAATTTGGCAAATATAAATGAACTTCTCGAAGGCTGATCAGCTGTGATCTTGATGGTGCGACGTGCTGTCTGCATAAACCAATCCCACTATAGACGCCTATGGGGAGTGTTTTCGATGCCAATATTTGGCGATGTTTCGCTTGGCGAGAAATGCTTTGTAAAGTTTTTTATTTCGACGACAACCAAGATGCAATCTGTTATAAGAAGTAAACATTTCTACTCGTAGTTTTTGTGTGTGTATGGTGTGATTTAAAGTATGGATGAATTCCTTTTGATTGTCTTAAGTTGATAATTTGTTATTAGTTGTTAATTGTAAATAAAGATGGAAGGTTTTCAAAACACGATGAAGAAAAACTCGTTGCGCAATCAAAGTAAACACGAAACCCTGGTAGCACAATGATCAACTTGGCGTGGTAAAGGCATTCCCATAGGCGCCTATGTGGGATTGGTTTTATGCGTGCTGTCTTCAGCGTACGGTGATTGACCAGTAATAAATGCTTTTTTAAGAGCTATTCTGGTTTGAAGAGAGACGTCACTTTTCCGTTGTTAACGTGCGGAAAAAGTGACGCCTCAACCCAACCGTACCAGAATAGACCCGTACATCATCCGTGATGAGCGAGACAGCAATTTCTTAGATATTTTGGCAAGCTTGTTTTCTTTGGTATTTAAACAATTCAAAGGATATAAATGTTTAATATGTACTGAAGTTTTAGGGAAGTTTGCTAGCGTGCATAAATCTGTTTGAACTAGCAAAAGCAAGGTAATGGCATCTAGGCAGACGATTGATCCGAACTTGGGAGCTGAGCAAGATGACTCGGATATTGTGGCTCAACATAAATTGAGGCAAATTTTCTCTCATTCTCTTTGGTTGAAGAATTTAAGGAAGAGCTGGAATACAAAACTTGGTGTTCTAAGTCTAGTTCTTGGGACATCGAAAATACAGAATGGAAATTCCTTTCAATAACTTTAACATTTTTTGTGACTTAGAAGAAGTGATTTGAGTCATTTATGGTCGAAGAATTCTACTTATCTGGTTCTTGAATATAGAAGGAAGAAAGTGCCCATACATATCGTCTAGAGTGTGCGGTGGATGGTCGAGGAGCAGCCCTGAAGTTTTGCTGTTGATCAACATTACAGATGTCTTCTGCGAGAAGATGATTATTTAACTTTTCCTGACAATGGATAGTTAAAGTGCAATTGTTTGTGAAAAGCTGTTGTGAATTTAGAGCGACGTATTTCCACTCGTGTCATCGAGGAGATTGTGAAAGTAAGATGCTCTTTGTTCTCAAAAAAATGTAAGCGCAAATTCAATTTTAAATTGTTCGTTTAATTTGAATTCTGTCTGTTGAAGACCTTGTATTCAGAATCGTAACCGGAGAGGATCAACAGTCAATTTTGAATTCCAATGTTGTGAATGTGTCCCAATATTAAACATTTGCTGTCAAAAAATTTTTAAAATGGCAAAGGTCTCTCAAGAAGACTTGTTATATTTAAAGGCATTTGCTTAAGTTACTTTACATATTTTGCATTTTTTGAACTTCAAAATAAACCATTTTATTCCAACATAATGTATGTTTACTGAATAAATGTGATATTGTTTTACTGTATTAAAGCTGAGAATGTATAGTATGTTTAATTCTTCTTAAATTAGTTGCATGTTTATGTATAAAATTATTTATGATCTGATTTTTGTTAAATTTACAGGTATATGTGAAAATGATTCATAGTTTATGCAACGTTTATTCAAGCTCGAAATAGTTATGGCTCATTGTTTTCGTAAGAAATTTCTAAACTGTTACTGAGAATTTTATTTAACTTCTGGGGAGGTGACAGAAGAATATCGCATTTTACTGCTCAAGTTTGAAGTTTTATTTAATTCTGAGACTGGCTTTAGCAGTTTTAGTCTCCTCTTCTGTAACTCGCAGGATATGGAAATATTGAGTCCTTCTAGAAATTTAACCAAACTGTTTCTGCATTGGCATGGCATTTAGAAGATGAATTTTCTTGAACGAGATGATTTAGGTCCAGTTCAGGAAGAACTTCTCGTACCCAGCTTTCCAAGAATTCTAAACAAGCGTAAGCAATCAAAATTGAATAAAAGACAAATGGCTACGAATTCTTGCTTGCTCATCAAATTGGAAACAAATTGTTGCATCAGAAACTCCATTGACGCAGCAACAAATCGTACAAAATCAGGATCATTTGCGGGCGCGTACGGCAAAGCTGGTTCTTGTGCCAAAAAAAATCAAAAACAACATGCCAATCTCGTCAGAATTTAAGATCCAAGTCGGAGGAGTTATTTTGGGGAAAATATCTAAATTGGCACTAGCAAAGGAATGATTTTATCTTAAATTTCTGGGCGTCAGCTTTCTTAATATTTCGTACATTTCAGTTTACGAGGTACTTTAATATCTACTGTTACCATTAACGAATAATAGTTCTTGCTTCAGATCTAGTATAACTATATTGTATTATACTAAAATTAAAAAGGCAGTTTGTTCTTTATAATTTTATGAAATTTTTAGGTGCTAGTTCAACTGCTCTGTTTATTAAATTAACGAATTTCTACTTAATGTTTATAATTTTAGTAAATTAAAGCGGTGCCATCGAGAATTTTAAGTCATTTTGGTTGTTCGTCTTTCGAGAAAGCTGAATTTAATTACGCTTCAAATAGTCTAGCACAAGATCCTGAATTTGCTTTTAAGAGAGGGTTATAAATTTTGGTAAATATCAATCATTTCTATATTCTGAATTATAAAATTCGTCGGAGCACTTTGTCGTCGATTTGTAAAAACTAGTAAATTCTGTATATCTTTGATTCACAGTTGTGCCGATTTATCCTCGGAAGGTACGAAATAATAGAGGGAATGAGAACTTCGAAAAGACTGGTAATTTTTAAAAAACAAAAAATGGGAAAGTCTCATTCTGTTAAAACAGAAACGGGTTGTATTTTAACTGTTTTCTAATAGGATGTCTTTTGTTTTTGGAACGTCTAATTTCAATCAAGGTCCTGTAGAATCCTTGAAGATAATTAATTCTACTTTATTTTGGTGTCGAATCATTGGGTTTACAGATGGCTTAATTTTATCTGGTAAATTTTAAAAAATGCCGTAATACCATGGATGTGTGAAAAAGATAAGTTAATTGGTTAAAAGTAAATTAAGTATTTAACTCGATAAATTTGAATTGTCATTTTTCACTAAATGCAGTTAATTGATTTTTGATTTCTCCACCGTTTATATCTCGTTTAATATTTTCATGAAATGTTGGATCCGACATTGAAATAAAA
>BGPR01010809.1:0-22285 GCA_013235015.1 Araneus ventricosus
GGTGGGATTATTTATGTAATCGAAGTCCATCCGTTGATGGAGCAAAGTGTTTACTTGTAACCTTTCATTGGAAGCAATATTAATTACTAAATAATTGTGATTTCTAGTTATTTTTATGTCATCATAAGTTATTCTGAACTTTCAGAAACCTAAGAAAGTATCAAGCAAATGTGAGAAATTTGCTGTGGCTTGAAATGTATATTTCATAGAAAGTCAACCCAATATAGAAAATATGTGGAACGTTTTATTTGAACACAAATTAATAGGAATATTATTTTGATAAAGAATGCATGGTGAGTTTGATTTAATCTGCCAAACGAAAGAGGGTGATGGAAGAGCCCATGTGGATCATAAAAACACTATAGCAAGCTCTCCTATTTCTAACCATTTGCATGCTACGGCGGATAAAATGAATATGTTACGAGTTTGGAAAAATCCAAATTCGTAAACTTTTGACAGATTTACACGCAAAATAAGCACATATTTTGAACGATCAAGGAACATCCTATGAGATGACACCAGTTTCATGAGGATACCTGGATTCAGAGCCGGACTACAAGCGCCAAAACATTGGAGAAATGCATAATCGAATTCTCGTCAAAATCTTTAATGTTGAATACCGCAAACACCGTTCTAGCTACAATCCGTCAAATTTACCAAACACTTGTCCATTCCATCAGCTTTCGAATGAGTCTACAACAAATCATATCAGTGTCCTAGTTCAGGAGAAATTCAGTCTTTCGTTTGCAATAAATCACTGAAATCGGCATGCATCAGAAAAAGAAAACTCTCGAGGGCCATTATTGCACCTGATTTTAATTTCCTGTCTCCCCTACAGCCTGCTGCTTTAGTTAGGTGAAAGAAAGAAAGTTTTAAAACAAAATAGAAAAAGTAGAATTTTTATTAAGTTACGAACACAATGGAATCAAAAGTAGTATGATATTTCCTACGCCTTTTACAAGATTATATGCAAAAATACAAAAAAAAAACCATTGAGGTATCCACTATCCGTCTTTATAGTCCGGCAGTCCAAATAGAGTGACGGATATTGGGGTTGATGGAAAGTCAAGTTTTTCGTAAATTTGACACATTGTAGCTAGAATTGTGTTTGCGGTATTCAATGTTCCAGATTTTGGCGACAATTTGTTTTCGCATTTCGCCATGTTTCGGAGATTGTAGCTCGGCATTAAATCCAAGTATCCTGATGAAAATGGTGTCATCTGATAGGAATGTCCCTGCTCTTTCCAAATATACGCTTATTTTGCGTGTAGGGTTGTCAGAAATGTCTCAAATTTAGATTTTTCCCGACTTGTCGCATATTCTTTTCATCCGCAATAACTTGCAAACGGTTAGAGATAGGACGGGGTTGCTATAGTGTTTTGTGATCCACATGGGCTCTTCTATCACCCTCTTTCGTTTGGCAGATTAGGTCAAACACACCCTGTGCATACACACAGAGAGTGGATTAGTTAGAGATAGGACGGGGTTGCTATAGTGTTTTGTGATCCACATGGGCTCTTCTATCACCCTCTTTCGTTTGGCCGATTAGGTCAAACTCATCCGGTACATACACACAGAGAGTGGATTACCCTTGATCCTAAATCATTTTTCCTGCAATTTATCTTCCAGTGTTAGCTTCTTTTGTTAAGTTCAATATAATTTTTAAAAAAAGTTTGCTGAATTCTTACGCAGTAAATAAATCTGTGTTGTTCCGTTATTAAAGCTAAATAAGGTCTTTTGCGTAAGAATGACTTCTGAAAATTTTTTCTCTACTTAAAGATTAGAAGATTGATGACAAATGACCGATAGTCAGTATATCTCTAAAGCAGCCCTTTTCCCAAATGAATGACTAAAATACAAATGAATACCCCTTTTTTTATTATAGCAATCTCATAAGCGAGTTTTTAAAATGTTTCTATTTAAGAAGAATTTTATTTAATAAATGCGCCAGACGTAAAGCAATTGTTTCATTTTTTGTTACTAAGGAATCAGAAAGCAAAGAAACAGGCATGCTACCCAAGAATCTTTAGCTATACTGCATGAAAGCTTCCCAGGCTTTTCACGTGGCTTTCTTTCCCTTTTCATTCACAATAAACAACCTAATATTTACGAGTAAAAAAATTTTAAAAGATTGTGTTCAGCTGTGGAGATCTGTTGATATTTGTTAGAGCTGTGTAGCAAAAACTTTTCATTCATAAAAATTTACAAGATTTATTCCACGATATGTATGAGGATAGGCATGATATCCGAGGGAGCGCTTGGATAACGTTTTATATTATGATAATTTCGTTTAATGTGGTTAATCAGAATTTTAATTGAGAGTAACCTAGTTTCATTCAAAAGAAATAAGCTTACAAATATCTCGATTATCACTGTATATTTTTGTGAATGTATTTTATCTTAAAATTCAAACTACTCTATGAATTTGTATACTTCCCTACGTTCGAAACGACGCTTATCTCGTACAAATATGACGTAGAATTTTTTACTGCCCCCAAGAATGAGGATTAAAAAAATAATCAGACTGTTCTTCAGGAAATTTTATCTCTGAGATTGAGCGCAAAATAAAAATGAAAGATAAAGTTTCAGATATCTTACACGAAGAAATAAAGATAATATTATTGGAGAAAAAACGCACCAAAATATTTTCTTTACCAAAATTAATCTTTTCTGTCCACTTATTTGACTTCATAAAAGGCCTGCCTTTAAAATATTGATGCCTTTTTTGAATCCTTATTTTGTTAGAAATTGGATGATAAAAAAATATATTTCTTTTATCTTCAGCCGGAGCCTTTCTTTTAATGAGAAATATGATTGTTATCTACGTTTTTTGTTTAATTTCCTCTGGAGGAATCTTATTAAATGTTGTCAAGTTTGCAAAATTCGAAAACAATTTTTTTTCGAAGATACCAAGACAGATTGTTTGAAGCAACAGTAAAAACAAATTTGATTATTATTTTAATAATATCTAAACTTTCAAAAAATGTCTGGGCTGGGGAGAAATGAAATTCATACTTTTTTTATGGAAAACAATTCTTTTCAAGACGATACTCACAATTTTTAAAACAGTAGTTTTTTACATTAAAATCTGCTGTTAAAGTAATTTTATTAAGGCTTTCTTCAGAATAATACATATTTTGCAACATTTCATTTGTGTTCGGTGTTACAGCATTTATTATAAGTTTTTTTTTTTTACTTTAAAGATATACTTTAGTATTAGTAACTTGCTTTATAGTATCAAATTTTCGAAAATAAGATAAAATTTACCATGGAATTGCAGATAATATTGAAATAAATTTGATTTCCATAAAACAGTTAATATTTAATTTCAAGATGAATTTTATGGAATTTTCAACATAATTTGCTATAAATTAAAAATAAGATGATGGCGGGACTTTAAAAGTAGCAAAATATGACCGAAAAAGAATATCCATTACATTTTTATCTACGAAACATGTGTTTATATGCGAATAAAATCGCAAGAAAATATGTTATTATATAAAATGTGCAGTTAATGGAGGAAGAAATTTAATTTAGATTACTCTTCCTCAAGAGAGGTTTAGTTTTACAGATTCATATATCTTTGTAGAGCCTCATGCATATTAACTTCAGAAAAAAATTTTGAAATTTACAAGCCGGATTTCTGCTAAGCAATTAGATAAATCTGAATTGATAGACGAAATGAATTGAACTGCATCAATCATGAAGCAATATTAAT
This sequence comes from Araneus ventricosus, assembly GCA_013235015.1. Taxonomy (NCBI): domain Eukaryota; kingdom Metazoa; phylum Arthropoda; class Arachnida; order Araneae; family Araneidae; genus Araneus; species Araneus ventricosus. The sequence goes on from BGPR01010809.1 coordinate 3,719, forward strand.
CATTTCATCATAACATATAGAATGTTTTGTTATGAATATAATGTAATTTGTGAAATTTTTGTAAACAAACTAACCCTAAATACTTACAAAAAATTGATTACAAAGTATCAACTTTCCATCTTTTTAAAACTCTGCATTTAATACGGTGAAGCGAAAAAGGTCGTAGTTCTTGAAACACATAAAATCGAATGCATAAAACAATGAGATTTTTTTAACAATTTAAAAAGAGAATATGTCTATAAATTTCATAAAAATCTTCTCAGAAAATTTAGAGCTTATCCACTTAATTATAAATGTATTATTGTCTTACACTAATTCTGTATGAAACATCATTAGCAATATAAACATGCAACATAGTTCCTTAATCACTATATATACATTTCTATTTTATTTTCAACTTCTAAAATTTTTTTCATGGCATTACATAGAAAAAAATTTAGCATGTCTCTCATAAATGAAATCACAGATTTCCAGAAATAAAGAGAAATAGATCGCCAACTTGAAAACTAAAAACTGTGTTAAATACTATCTAACGTACTTTAAGCTTATAAATTGCTTATTCAGTTTACTACTTTTGTTATAACTCTGTATATCTGACTTTTCATTCCATACATTCTTGATCTTTGCTTGAAATAGCCAGCAGTAGGGGCCGCGGTGGCCTAGTGGTAAGGTCTCGGCCTTGGGGCCGGAAGGTTCCAGGCCCAAAACTCGATTCCACCGAAGATCCGCCGTATATGGAGCCTGCTGCACGCTAAATCATACGCAGTGGCCAAACTTCCTCCCGTTGCTGTGGCATGGAAGTTTGGAGAGCGGGTGCCAAATCAGGTGTCGCTCTCGTCATCTGACCGTGTTTCAAAATTGCGAGGTCCTTCCCAAAGTAGTCCTTGTGTTGCTTCAAAATGGGACGTTAATATAACTAAACTGAGAAAACCAGCGAAGAATGGTCTCCCCTGAACTCTCTCGTATACTCCTAACAACGTGGTGAAAAAATAAGCTAAAAGACAGCAAAACGAACAAGCGTCCATAACAGTGGAGAAAAAAAAACTTGGGAATCGGAAGCTTGAAGGCGAAAGGCGTAGGTAGAAGCGGAAAGAATTAGCACAAGTGATTCGCGCAATTACGCAATAACTTCCTCGAGTCACTGTGTGATGAGAAAATACAAATAGACGATTTGAACACCTTCTTTTTGACCGATTGAAACGAAAATTGGGTACGGATCTAAAATTATCGTTAGCAGGCTTCATACCAATTTTTATTTATCAAAGCTTTAGGGTTTGCAGTTATAATGTTTAGAAGTATGCGATTATACAGACTGACAGACAGTGAACCCTTTGAAAGGATTTGGCCCAAAATTTGATACAGATATTCAAGATTTTGAGTTATAGTGTCCATATGCACGCGGACAGACAAAATTTGATAGAGACCTACAAATTATGTGTCAAGATCACATACCAAATGTCATCCCCATAGCTCTACTAGTTTTCGAGTTATCGTGTTCACTGACAGACACACAGATAGACATAATTCCAAAATTGTATTTTTCGGACTCAGGGAGGTCTAAAACGTAGAGATTTGTCAAAATCTCGAGTTCGAATTTTTTGACGATTACAATACTTTCTCTCCGTATACGAGAAAGTAAAAGTGAAGAATGGTTAAATCTCATCTCAAAGAAACTAAAAAAATGGAGTATATAATTTACTCAATTACATTTGTTTACATTTGGCCTATTTAATCTCTTAAAAAACTGCGTATCGTTCGTATCCTATCTCCAAGTTATCTGAAAAGTCTTGTCAAAACAAGCCAATATTCTCTACAACTCTTATTGAAATCATAATTAAATTTCTGACAGTGTAATTCTTTTAAATCACTATTTATATGCAACCTTTGAGACGTGTTCAAATACCATTGAACCAAGCGAGTTTTTATTTATAGGCGAAGCTTTATTATTATAATATGATCCAACGTTATAATAGTACTTAGTAAACACATTAGCCTGCGAAAATCGCAGAATGCTGCAGAAAATAGACCTGCTTCCAACCCGCGGATATCGCGGGATACGTTGTCAGAGTGTTAACCCTCCATGTACTTATACCACGATTTCTGTGGTAGGAAGTAAGTCTACTTTCTGCTGCATCCTGCGATTTTCGCATGTTGATGCCTTTACTCTGTACTATTGTAGGGTTGAATTATATTATACTAATTAAATTTTACATATAAATAACGATTCGTTTCGCTTCAACTGTATTTGAACATGTTTGCAAACTTTGCACCTAAATAGTAATTTAAAAGAATTCGGCACTAAGATAGTTAGATCTCATCTCACGAAATTTAAGAAAAATGTAGTATATAATATACCCAATTAAATTTGTTTACATTGGGCCTATTTAATCTCTTGAAAACTGCATATCGTACGGCCTAGCTTTTCTCCAAATGAAAATATGAAATTTGAAAAGTCTTTTGTCAAAACAAACCAATATTCTCTGCAACCAGTCCGGGAAATCAAGATTAATTTATTCGACATTCCTCCGCATAGCCCCAGCTGGTGTGGTGCGGAAGTTTGGAGAGGAGGTGCCAGCTCAAGTGTTCTCGCTGTCTGAACGAGGCTCAAAATTATAGCCCCTAGTGAGGCTTTAAAACAGGACGTTAATATAACTAAACTAATCCTCAACATAACAAAAAGTTGATAGAGATTGAATAAAAACCGCTCTTACACTCTCCTACAAATTTCACAATCTCTATTTTTGAATTTGGTAATGAACCTGAAGTCTTAATCTCTACTGATGAAGACGATTAAAAGTACTTCTATATTTCTTAAATAAATTGATTCCAAATTTTAAATTAATGGGTCCTAATTTTCACAATTGATTAAATTTCATTAAATTGACCCAATATGCCAAATTGTCAGAATTGTTAAGTACTGTCAAATATTATCTGCTACTTTACATTAATTTTAAACCGATATGCTAAATAGCGTGTCAAGTATTCTCACACTATTCATAGTGAAAATTATACTGCCTTGTCATACAACCAAATATAGTATCAGCTAAAACACATTCATCACATTTTATATCACATAATGGTCGATATTCATACTAAAAATTCATATAAATCATTTTTCATTTTAAGTTTAAACAGATTTGAAGTAAATTCGCATATCTTACATATCTTTAAAATATCTTAAAAATTTCTCAGCTAATCAATATGCTAACGGAAACTAATAGATAATTTCAAAAATACAAATACAAAATATATGCAATTTCATTCGGCAATTCAACATGTATAACACTACAGGGTGTCCACACCTATCGTGGTCCAATAGCTAAATTCTAAACAGTTAGAGATAGACATATAGTTCCAATTGGAAAAATGCTTTAAATAAAAGGGAGATTTATAATATATGTGAAAAAATACGAAATATAACTTTTTATACAGTCCTCCGATCCTATCAATCATATTTAGTAAAATAATTTTGACACTAACATTTTGAACAAAAAATGTACCACTCTTCTGCGTCTAAAACTGACCGAGTTATGGAGCTTTGAATATCACAGACTTAGATCAATTTACAACATTTCAATAATCGTCTGGAAGACGATCCGCCAATCAATACGTAGCATTAGCTCGACGAGGCCTCTGATTGGTTAAATATAATGAAATTATATCTCCATAACTCGACCAGTTTTAGTCGCAGAAGAGTGAGGATTATTGTGTTTAAAATTCTAGAGTGTCAGGAATATTTTACTAAATATGACTGATAGAACCGGGGGACCGTATAAAAAGTTAGAATTTGTAACTTTTTCAGAAATATATTTAGTGACTCAAAATATATATATATATATATATAATTTTTCCCTTTATTGAAAGCATTTTTCCAACTGGAATTATATGTCTATCTCTAACAGCTTAGAAATTAACTATTGGGCCATATAAATGTGGACACCCTGTATGTTTCTACATACAGTTGAAGAATAATTTGTTAATTACATATCCCTGTGTGCAATTCATACATACATAAATAACACCACCAACACGTCCCCGTACCTAGGGCCTTTGTGGCTCTGTATGATCGGTTATACATACAACACAATTTCATACTTATAACTCATATATAATAATATATTTCTACATAAAATACAAGAACAATTTTCATAATCACATATCGCTGTATAAAATAACAAACATTTTTAAATATACAAATTTTAACAAGAATAACGAAAATCATTTGAGACTTTCAGCCTCAAGAATATCTTAGATAATAAGTTTTGTACCCACTTTGGTGGTTTTATTATTTAAGTCCAATATACGCCATGAAGGGAAATCCTTTGTAAAGCATTTAAATCTGTATTAATTATAAATTTGACAGTCAAGTTTGTAATGTAGAACAGTTTCGCGGTCAGTTGCTCAAGATTAGTCCAGAGACTTGTAGAAAATTGTTTTCCGGTGTACCGGAAAATAACCACGTGTTTTAAGCACATGGTTTGGATCGAAATTCCTGTAACAATGCTCGCTGGAAAAGAATCTTCTCTTTTGCAGATTTCAGTGGAAAGTAGTCTAGCGGAATGCTGGTGGATATTTCCTCGTGTGTTTTAACTTAGGCATTAAAATAACTGGTCCGGAATGCCTTGTTAATGAAACAGATTTCAGTAAATTTACCAGACAATGTGTTTGCCTTTTTAAAATCTGAAATCCAGGTTAGCAGTTGTTTTTGACGAAACCTTCTACATATACGAACTTTTCCAGGAAATAAAAGTTTCCACAAAGTTGGTATTTATTGTGTAACAAAATTGCATTGTGGGTGCACGTGAATGCAGTCCAATAAGCAGGATTTTAAAAAATAAAGCTCTTTATTTTACAAATATTCTAGGAAAAGAAACGTAGCACAAATATTAAAACAGCACTTGTAAAAATTCACAGCAGAGATAACCAATAAATCTCAACACAGCTGTCAAAGGTATCTTATCAGCTCACCAGCTTGCTTGCTGATCAAAATCAAATTAACTGTTCTTGGCTTGAGAGCATGCTTTTATACTTTTTCAACAGGAAGTGATTTCATTACGTAGAAAGTGACGTAATCTCCAGAAAGTCCATGAAGCAAGTAGAAATAGGTCGACAGTTCGAGGTCTTTCTAGAAAATTCCTTTTGTCGCCAAAGTCGCCAACTTTGCTGTCCCGTCGCCAAAATGATCACCAAGGTCGCCAAATTTATCGCCAAGATTAGCATGTCTGGGAAACAACTTTATAGCTTTGTAACTATAGTATCAACGCGTTAGTATTTTCGAACAAGATCAATTGCAAACAATCGCATTACGTAGCAATAACAATCCGGTAAATGTGGTTTATCACTCATATATGGTCAGCAAGCGTCAAATAATGTATGTTCATTTTTACATTGCATGTTTTAATAAGAATATCCACCACAACCCTACTGATCAAACCTCACACTAAGCGATTTCTGACTTTTCATTTCTGACATTACAAAAATGTAACTTAGACAATTGACGATTTGAAATGGGTGCCCAAGTCCAGATTATGGCAAAGCCATTCTTTACAAGTGTATCTGAAGAATAATTTTGGAAGACTGTTCTTACAAAATACAGAAAAAGAATTCGAGAAGGAAAAGATTCATAATGGCTGAAGACGAACTATTCTTGTAAATTTACTAGTAAAATAAGGATGTTGGATTAAATTTTTGTGATTTCTCTAAAACTTAACTTCTTTACCTCAACTACTTAATAGAACTCTGTGATAAATAAAGAAAATAAACTACACGCCTAAATCATTGTCAAATCGTGAGATAGCTTGTATCAGAAATATTAGCACCACTGTTAGTCGTCTTGAGACATACAATGCGAGTTTCAAAATTTGATGAAAAACTCATGGTTTTTTATTCGAGATAATATTTCTGAAGATTTTTTGAATTTTTATCTTTCAAAGGGAAGAATAACGAAACTGGAATAGTTTATTATGCATCGGGATTGAAAATAACTTTTCAATAATTTGCAAGGAAGTGAGGTTTGCAGAGATAAGTCATTTTTATATAGGTTAATGTGATCGAAACCTCAACAGATGATCGCAATGTCCAGGAGTTCGATGTATCTGTGAAGAGAGAAAGGAACAGGATGCAAGATGTCTTAGGGCACCATGCAAATACAGCCATTACGTAACTTTGGGAACACCTCCTCCATGAATGTCCGATAAGTTTCCTCGTCAAGCCATGTTAAAGAAACAACTTCCCACAATAGTAAGTCAAACGTTGATGCTGAATTGTTGCTGTGTAGTGTGGATTCTTGGTCCTCGTCGGTTTTCAAATGTCCAGAAATGGAAGTTTTGCTTAGTGACTACATTGTCTCTCAACTCTTTAACCGGCTTGCCTGAGCTACCCAGAGTTGGTCCTAAATGGTTTGCCTATATGGCATATGGGTATCACCCCAGATAGCACGTAAGTTTGCAGCAAGTTTGATTTTGACTTGATATTACCTTGTCATGGCAAATTTGACGCGTCAAGCTTGAAGCGAACTTGTGGTAAACTAACAATGCAGAATCGCCACACCTCCTTGCAATGCAAGCTTGATGTAAGTTTGCAAAACAAGCTTGATGCAAAGATGATAGCACAAAGAGATAATTATCTTTGTCTCTGTTTTAAAAAACATCCGATTTTAATAGCATCTCCTAGACCGTCCTTCTTTTCATTAATTCAGTAAATCAATGATAATTTGTGAAAAAACTATAGTTTATTTCATAAAAAAGTTATAACTTTTTATGAAAATAAATTTTGAAACATTTTCCATCTTTTTACTAAATATAGCACTCGCACTTTAAAGAAAACTCTATCGCCTTTTTCTTAATGTTGAAATTCTAACGTTTATAAACAAAATTAAACCTGAAAAACAGTCAATGTTTGTTGAAAAATAATAACTTACATTTTGTCCCATTTTAAAAGTAATTATTTTTGAAACCTAATTTCATAATTTATTTTACTAGCAAAACCTAGTTATTAGCGAAATTCGCTTCCTCTTTGATTTGAAATCATGTTCTCAACACAAAATTTAAAAAAATTAAGGAAATCAAGAACAGAGTTTAAAATTAATCGCATGCGCGATGTATTAGCGAAATCTATCGTCTCCTCTACGAGTTTATCTAGCCGAGTGGTTAAAGCATACACTTTGGAAGCGGTAGGTCGCGAGTTTTAACCCGAGGTTTTTTTCGTACTCCGTTTTTGCTATGTTTGCAATGAGTTTGACGTGGCAAGCTTGCTGCAAGTTCGTCGCGTGGTGACTTCGTCGCTTCTGCAAGCTTGTTTCAAACCTGTTTCAGGCTTGCACTCTTGTCGTGTCAACCTTGCTGCAAGCTTGCAGATTTGCAGTGCAAGTTGGATGCAAACTAAAATTCCTATCTGGGACTATTCTCTCTTTTCCTTTTCAGTTTTGCCTGTATTTTTAATTTTCGTAACAATTACTATTAAAATTCTTCAACAGATGACGTAACTCGTCCATGTCACTGAAACGTTTTCCATCCGGGTTTTTCGTTGAAGTGTTTTTTTGTAAACGCCGAAGTACAGAAGCGATAATTTATGCAGCAAAAAAATATGCAGTTTTTGTCAACGCTTCTGTTAAAATAAATTGACCGGTTAAGCTGTTAAAAACGAAGATTCGCTCTTGGAAAGCTCAAGATCAGCTTATGTTAAAATCTGCTGTTTCCTTGTCGTAGCGAAGCAACCAGCGATTATATGTTCCTTTATGCTACCCCCTCCGAATGTTCATGTGTAATTTGTTTTGGTTTGTAATCCAGATTTCCTTGCAATTTTTTTCAACAATTTTTCTAATTATTTCTGTATAGCATTTAATGGAAATCAAACTTGAGTTCGAAGAGTCATGGCTAAGCATCAAACTAAGAGAATCCTCCGCCAAGGTTGTTGAAATTCACGTGGGCACATAATAACGTTTAAGTGCTTTTGCCGGCTTAAACTTATTTTAATGCTCATTTTAATGTCAATTTTTATTTTATTTATTTCAGGCTTAAAATGAATGTTGAGGAAAATCGTGAAATATCGTACAAATATTTGGAACAGAAGCAACCCTTTCTTGCTTTTCTTTATTCTATTCCGTGCAGTCTATCGATTTTAATTTAGTTTTCTATCTATTCATGCATATTATATTCTCCTACTTAGTTTATTTAATAAATAAAACTCGGACTATCTTTCCAACATCATGCATTTACTACATCGTACATTAATATGCAACAACTATGTTATAATACTCTGTCATATAACTCTGCCTCAATCATAACTGTTAATATCTTATCTTAGTTATCAAAACAATATTTTAGAATTATGAACGTGAATTTTTCTTTAACTCCTCTTATTGCTGATTATTCAAGTTCAGGTTATTTTTCAAAAAACAAATGGCGAATTTTATGAGATGAAGAAAAATATATGTTAAGGTCAATGTGGATAATTTGATGTGGATAAGTTGATACACTGTAACAAGTAGCTCCAACGAATTTGTAACAATTATCCAGATGTGACGCTATTTTATATCGTGATACGTACGAGTTGTAGGGAACAGGGGAGTGTTTCTTAGAATTCGCAGAGTGCCAGCTGTCATTGCTGTGTATGAGAGAAGAAGCGATTTTTCCTAATCTTTGAAAGAGAAACTCGGGCGTTCCCGTATTTTGAGGTCTCTCTATTCCAATAGTCTTAGGAATCAAAGGGTTAAAACATACTCGGGGGGGAGATGATACACTGTAACAAGTCGCCTTAACGAATTTGTAATAATTATCCCGATGTGACGCTATTTTATATCGTGATGCGTATGAGTGGTGTAATATAGTTGAACAGAATTTTGAAATATAATATTACTTACTTGAATTCTATGCTTTCTCGAATTACAGACGTTGCACATATATATCTAAGGGTTCCATCGCAAATAAAAAAAATACAATTTAAAAGAAAAATTACTAACAGACATAAAATCAACATTACCATAAGAATTCTTTCTGCTGATCACTGCAGGCATTCCTGAAGGCCGCGGTGGCCTAGTGGTAAGGTCTTGACCCCGGGACCAGAGGGTCGCAGGTTCGAAACCCGATTCCACTCATGATCCGCCGTGTATGGGGCACGCTTCACGTGAAATTATGCGTAGTGGCCAAACGTCCTCCCGTTGGTGGCGCGCGGAAGCTTGGAGAGGGGGTGCCAGCTCAGGTGTCTTCCTCATCATCTAACCGCGGTTCAAAGTTACGAGGTCCGTCCGTAAATAGCTCTTCTGTTGCTTCAAAAGGGTACGTCAATATAACTTAACCTAACCTGCAGGCACTCCAATGTTCGGTGAGGAAGACACATGAATGAAGGCTGCCATTTGGCATGAGAAGAGTGGTTTTCTACTAGTAATTAGTTTAAAATTCGAATATAACAACTAACCGGCTTGGCATCCCCTAATCACCGCTGATATTATATAAAATCACCGGTTGTTATGTATAATTACCGCGGTGATCATGTTTAATTACCAGCTGAAGGTACTATAATAATGCAAAGTAACCGATTGACCATAACATATACATTTTGTTGGTCCATAACATATTTTCTTAAGAATGAAAAACGTATCCAAATTATTTTTACTGTGTGAAAAGTCTATTTATTGTTTTATTTATTTCTATATTTTTAATCTGTTATTCAGAAATAAAGGGGAAAAAACCTTTGAAAGGAATAGTAACTAAAAATTAGGTCGTGCTGACTTGTACTCTATTAATAATTCAAAAGGCTTTTAGTCTAAAGCATCCTTTTTATGCTGAAAATGCAGCAAAAGTGTTTCATTTGCATAATTTCCAGTTGCGCTTATGAGCGGCGAAAACTTCATCTTTTTCCACGCATGCACGGATCAAACACGCTCTAGAGAATAATTTATGTATTGATCATACTAATGGAAATGTGTGTGTCCATGCACGATAAATTCTTAAACCAGCAAGCTTTCTTTACTAATTTGTCTGTGTAGGTCTTTTTTCTACTTAAATATCTTGGAGACACCATCTTTGAGATATTGGATATGCCAAGAAGGGAATTGTTTTTGATAACTTTATCGTTTTTTCCTTTTTAAAAATATCCTCGATAACAGTCTTGTCCTCTAGTAACTCATCTTCAAGTTGACAATATTTCTGCATATTTTCTCATTTATTTAGTTGGTAATTGCATATTTTAAATAATGAAGGCGACGTTTTATTTTTATAGAAGCGCCTTATTTTTAAATTTTTCAGATAGAAAAAGTTATTTTTTTACCAAAGAAGATAAAATAATGTGTTCTTTGAAGCAAGTCAAGCAGGTTTTTGTAACAATAATAGCAATAGCCGGTGTGGTAAAGAGTACAAGACAATGCTGGATCGAAGCGAATAACACAGACGTTATGTATGAAATTTATTTTAAATGTAAATATTGATAAATTATAATGAAATTTTGCGTCTCTCTAGGTAGCATCACATTTTAATCGAAATTTACAAAAAAACAATACGTTTGTGTTTGTTCCTTAAAATTATGGTACATAGAAATGAACCCTATTAATATTAGTGTCTGACTTGAGCTATTTTCAGAAAAGTATGATAGGGAAATCATTAACAGAAGAGAGTAACGTTGAGTAAAACTCCAGATAGGAAAACCGAATACTCTCCCTAATAGCCGTCTTGAAGGACTAGAACATGTTTCAGAAATATTTTAATTATTATCAAATTTTCATGAAAACCATTTATGCATATATATATGAATTTTTTTGGAAAATGTACAACAATGTATTGTAAATACCATGGTTAGTGAATTTTATTATTCTTTTAAGTAATGCCAGATAGGAAAAAGCATTTGATTTTGTGGCTAAAAATGGCATTACATTTTTAACTGATTACACATTTTCTTATCCTTATACAAAATGAGACAGAAAAAGAAAAGCCTTTCAAATATTTTCAAAATTTCCCAAGTTTGATATTGACATTCTATTCCGTGCGTCACCAAAGTCCTACGAGGAAAATTTGACTTTTTATTCTTTTAAATCGCCGGGAAACGGAAGAATTTAATAGTTTCTCAATTTTCTTTCCTGTAAACGGGTGAACAGTGGATTGAGATTGATGAATATTTCAATATTTTAATTTTCTAGACTGTTTTCAAAAGAAAAGAAATCAAGGGATTTTATCTAAAAATATAAAACACAAATATTCTTAAAATTTAAGATTTATTAGTTATTTGCATTAATGGGAAAAATAGAATTAAATTTGCTAATAACAATACAGATTAGAATTTTTCTCCAAAAATTAATTCCAATTTCGATCTAATCAATTCTTGGTTACTTAATACATATCGAATAAGCAGCGCTAGTTTAACTATGGAATCGAATTCTCATCCTAAAGAAAGAAGAATAATGTCTCAATACAGCACAGTGTAAGGGAATGCGCAGTTGTCTGCAGTTCGTTGTGAAGTGACGTTCGTCATGTGATGTAACGTCATATAAATTTACTTCAATTGATCCTTAAGTTATTTGAGCAGATATTGAAGTGAATTTTGACGTAAAATAAGGTGTAGAAGGTAAAATTTCATTCGGGTTTATACTGTTTCTATATTTTCTCACTTTATTTAATCTCTACTAATAATAAAGGAGAATGTGTGTGTGTGTGCGTGTTGGCGCTCTACAGGTCAGACCGCTGGACGTAAAGCTACGACATTTGGCACAAACGTACTTTGAAGGGTTGGAATGTGGACCTCAGAGCCCTTTTTATGAAATTTTAATTCATAAATTAATTAATATAATATTAATTAATATATTAATTAATTAAAAATTAAGTAAAATTTCGGCGTTCTTCATTAATAACTTTCGAACAGATTACTGCACATAATTCATTTTTACGCCATCTGACAGTGCAAAACATTGCGTTTGCAGTGATATAAATTAAGTTACCGTACAATGCATTCTCGAAATGTAATAAATATTTAAAAATATTTGTGACATAATTTACAACAATACTTTTCATTGTTGCAACGCAATTCAAATCATTTTCATTGTTTAAACAAATATTTAATTGTGTGTTTCTCTTTCATCTTTTTATTTTAATGTTGAATGTTAATATCTTGCAAAATGTGAATTTTGAATGAATATTTTGTAATATAAATCAGAAAGAGAAGATGGCGCTGACAACGTGCAATTAGATGTTACATGGAATGGTCAGTTATTTCACTCCATTGGGTACACTTATCTGGACAATGAATAGAACAGGAGCAAGGCCACTAAAAGAACTTGGATTAAAGGGACATTCGACTGTTAAACCTCGAAAATTTTCGATTTTATGAAAAAAAAATATTATACCCCAGTCTTTTCTGAACAAATTAAAATAATTCGCGTTAAAAAATTCACATAATTATGAAAGTTATGAAGGAAAATGTATCAGCTGTTCAACGTAAACATTGAATATGACCATATCTTTAAAGCGCTATATCTCAAAATGTGTTTTTTTGATAGTGCGCGTACAATATCTCAAGAACTACTGAATATTTTTACATGAAATATTTACCGAATATGTATTCTGCTATGTTCTACGCATTCAACCACAATTTTCGCACTTTTTTTTCCAAAGAAGGTTTTTGGGGGATAAGAAAAGTTGAAATTTTAACTATTTTTAACATTTTATTTTAAATTGGTATATAAAATAGAAATTAATTTTATATGTTAATAAATTGTACCTCAGTTTCTTAAACAGATTGTTTGTATTACTTTGATATCCAAAGTATTGTGTTCAGACCAATATTTTATCCGTAATCATGCGCGCAAGGTGTTTATCTCATTTTTCTCCAAAATTTATACCCATATTTATTACTCTCTCAAATAAATACACACCAATATAAATGTTTGAAAATATGTGTACTATAAGAGAAAAAACAGGTATTTTTCTACAAAAAAAATGAGTTTGAGAATTGTGTTATTTCAGAGATATAATGTATCGAATTTGACAGTTTCCCCTCAATTTTAAGAGGTTCAAGAGTCGTATGTCCCCTTAAATATCTTCCACAATCTGAAGCTTAAAATTACGTTGTTAAATCATCCATAAATATAAAATTATACAAGATTCAATTGAAATCATATTCCCGGAGAACAAACTACTTGCCGAAGGTGGCAGTTAATAATAATAAAAGGATAACATGAACAATATTTAAATGAGGTGTCTTTTAGATAAAAATAATATTTTTATTTTACTCTCAATCCAATATACATTCAAATAACTCTATCCAAACTAAAGCCTTCTCCCTGCAAGAATTTAGTATTCTGTTGAATAACATCTCCCCGACCGTATGCGTTCAATTCTAAAAAAGTCTGCTTCTTATTTTCAAAACTTGGTCTTTAGAAATTGTGTATCGAAATAAGCTCAAAATAATTTCAATAAAAATGAGAAAAACGCTACTGAGTTCTTTTTTGAATAAAAGAACGAAACGATTGTCCGTATGCCTTCAAGCGAATGCAAAATGTTCTTTTTCACATCTTCGTGAGCAGCCCTGGGTTTTCTTAGAAAACATCGTCTGAACCAACACACTTATTCGTTTTGCCTACTTGGTTTCTGGTCTTGTGACATCTGGTGCCATTATGGAAATTTCTCATGCTGTACATTTTCATTCAGAAGACAGCTAAAATAAATGGAACTGTCTTCCGAATATGTTTCCATCGAGTCTTGTTTTAAAAAATGTAGTAAATATACCTCTAAAATGCTTCTTTTGGACAAAATCCGTCTACGGGAAGTCTGTCTGTCCGCGGTCATGTGAACACTATAACTCAAAAACTTGAATAGCTAGATGGATAAAATTTTATCACCATGAATGTAGGTACGTATCAAAGTTTGGACCAAATCCGTCGAAGGGCTGATGGTCTGTCGGACTGTATAATCGCATACTTGTAAAAATTATATTTCCTAAACCCTTTGCCTTAGATAAATAGAAATTAGTATGACGGTTGCTAACATTAATTATAGATCTGTGCCCAAATTTCGTTCCAATCGGTTAAGAAAAAAGGCGTCCAAATTGCATATTCAATTTTTTAATCCGATTCTCCATGCGCATGCGTGCTGGTAGCAATCTCTGTGCACGCGGAAGGATTACGTAACTTTGTCCTTGAGCCGGCAAGAGCGGAAGTGTGGGATAGATGTGTTTTAATCGGTACGCATCTCTCTGAATTTGATTCTATACCTAAATATTTCACAATCACTATAATCTACGATGAAAAACCTTCTGATAGTCTGGGTAGTAGTTCGTAGGTTCGAATTTTTTTATTCACGCGGTGGAGGGGAAACAGCACGTTTTTGGGGAAGTATACGAGAAAGTTTAGGGGAGACCACTCCTGCTGGTATGAATGAAAGAATGAAAAGATAGTCCGTACGCCTTCAAGGGAATGCAAAATGTTCTTCTTCACATCTTCGTGAGCAGCCCTGGGTTTTCTTAGAAAACATCGTCTGGGCCAACACACTTATTCGTTTTGCCTACTTGGTTTCTGGTCGTATGACATATGGTGATATTATGGAAATTTATCATGCCGTACATTTTCATTCAGAAGATAGCTAAAAATAAATGGAACTGTCTCCCGAATAAGTTTCCATCGAGTCTCGTTTAAAAAAAATGTAAAAATTGTAACTCTAAAATACTTCCTGTATAGACTTGATATGGATGAAAGCATTCTCTCCAAAATTAAATTCTCCTGTTAAACAAAAAAAAATCTTTATTAATTTCTATTAACTCTTTTATCCCGAGGCGACATTTTTCTTCTAGACCCTTTTAACCCGGGACCTTTTGGGAGGAAGCGACATGAATTGCACTCTCCCAACCTGGGTGGTCATTTCCCCCACCCCTGCTATAACCTTCCCTTAAGGCCCACGGAAATGGGCTGTGGTTGGCAAGAATAATTAGACCCCCTACTGCGCTTATCTCCTAAGCGATCTCAGAACCTCCCCTCAAAAGAAGCCAACCGCCTCAGACCGGCCTTCTTAGCTGGTAAAGGGAACTGTTTCGACCGCCCGGGACCGCCTCGCTCAGTGTGAGAGGGTTAAGTTTACAAGGATTTTTTATTTACTTTCTGAAGTCTACTGAAAAATAATTTTGCTTAAAATAAATAATTACACTAAGTGGATTTGTTCAGTATTTTGGAAATAAAATTTTGTGCGAAGCAAACCTCATTTTTTGTTGTAATAAAGAAACACTGTTCAAAACCTTAATCTTTCCTTTAATTATGATCACTTCCACTTGAATATTTTTTCAGCATTCAATGTTTAATACTAATTCTAAAAACAATAAAAAAATTTTAATGTTGTATGCGCTATCAAATGCACACTAAGTTCTAGACATACGACAAAAAATAACATAAATTGTATGCTGAAGTTTTAAATCAGCTTTGAATGAACTTTTAAATATCAATTTTATCAACTGAGAATTTTAGCATTAGCATTCAGCATTACTGAGTGCACTGCAGAGTGGAACAATATTATTAATATCATGGCAACTCTTCATATTTTACATTCAAAAACACAGAAAATGAATGAATGAAAAATCTAAAAATTAACGTCAGAAAAATGAATTGCATTATGAACCATTCATATTCAGAAGAAAATTACTGTCAATAGCCATAAATGCTTAAATATTAATTTAATTAATGCAACAAAAACATATTGCTCATGCAGTCTTGTTTTAAAGAAAATGTTCAAAAAGTTCTCTAAAATACTTCCTGCATAGACTTGGCATGGATGAATGAATTCTCTCCAAAACTACATTCCATTGTTGAAACAAAATTTCTTTAATAATTTCTGTAAAGTTTATAAGACTATTTTTATTCACTTTATTAAAGTTTACTTTACTGAACAATAATTTTGCTTAAACTAAAGAATTACACTAACTGGCTATGTTCAGTGCTTTGGGAATTAAATTTTTCTACGAAGGAAACCATATACAGGGTCTCCAACAAAGGACACCCTCATTTTAAAATTAAATAACTCGGCAACACTCCATAGCAGGAGATGATATAGAACGAAACCAGTATTTAGCTGAGCCATTAAAATCTGATACAAAATTTTCCAAATATAATGGCGACAGGTCTTATAACTTTGCAAGCTTGTAATAGCTTTCGAGAACTCGATAAGAAATCTATAAACTGTCCTTGCTTAGCACACGAAAAATGCTATTTTGAATCGATTGTGATCTGGTGCAACGATTAAAATGACAGTTTATAGCTTTCTCGTAAATCTGAACTGATTACAACCTGCGCCTCTGCAAAAGTTACTTTATATGTACACACTTTTAAAAAGAATCAGAGTACGCTTAGACTTTAGCATATCACTGTGAAATTCTTATATCGTCTCCATTCCAATTCTAATTTTAAAATGAGGGAGTCCTTTGTTGGACACCCTGTATTTTTGTTTAATAAAGAAACACTGCTAAAATATCAGTCTTTATTTTAATTATGCTCACTTCCAATTATATATTCTTTTAGCCTCAATGTTTGATTCTAATTCTAAAAACAATAAAAATTTTATAAAAATATATTTTGTGTCATTATGTGGCACACTAAATTCTAGACATATGACAAAAAATATCATACATTGTATGCTTTCAACAGAAAAAAATGATTTTTAATTTGTGGTCCCGATTCGTAATCTCTCATTTTAGTGAAAGGTTGTAGTTTGGATAAAAGAGTTGTGACTCAGGCGTCATCCTTGTCATCTGACCATGGTGCAAGATCATGAAGAACTACGTCTAAATATTTCCCTTGTATAACTTTAAAATAAGATGTTAGTCTAACACAACTAAACCCACTTAACTTTTGCCTTTTAAAAGAAATTAAAAATGAAGTGTTATTTTTATTGATCAATGCCTCATTTTCTAACTTTGCAAATCTTGATTTTTCATCAACATAGACGAGGAAATATTTTTTCAAGAAAGTCATACTGCTCATTTGTTATGTCTGATGTGCAAATTTTTAATACTTTACCGCTCAATAGTACTTAAAAAATACGAAAACATTAACGTGTATATTTTTAAAAATAATATTAACATATTTGTTTTAATAATTTTATGAATAATATTTTGTCATAATATTATTTGGTTTGAAAAAAAAAACAAGCAACATGTTAAAGATTAAACAGTTCGGTTTTTCTTTGACTGAGAATTGTTATCCTTTCGATCAAGATCAATAAAGTGATAAATAATAAATATTTTTAATAATCATTTGGGTTCACAGACTTCAAATATTTTCCAAGAAATAGAAGTTTAAGTTTTCAAACAGGGTATAAACAATTAATAACGCATAATTAGGTTTTATGATGGTTTTCAAAAAAATGTGTATAACTTTAAGATAGTTTAAATTTATAAACGAAATGAAGCCAGGGACAAACGATGGTTTTGAAAAATAATTGACTTTTAAATTAGACTTCTACAAATATTTTAATGGAAAAAGTAGAGCCATGAAGCTGTTGGCATATTCAAGATAAATTTTATTACATATTTAAAAAGTTATAACTCTTTTAAATTGCACGAAACATGATAGGCACTAGTTGTTTCGGGGGAATATCAAGTGTTTCGAGTTTACACATGGATTAGCTTTACTCAATATGTTTTAAATATTAATCTTTCACAGTATTTATAAGTTTTTAAATTTTGTTGATGGTATTTATGATGATATAATTTAAAGACTTCTGGCATTTATTTATTCTCGAGATATCTTTAAAATCAAAAACACACATTTAATTATTTTATTATAGGATAAATTACATTTGCACAGGCTTTATATCGCAGCAAACATGCAAAGAAAATAACCTTATTCAAAAGAATTACAAAATTTCACTTTGATATTATAGCAAATTTTATAATCTGTGGCTGGTTTCATCGACTTTTTCAAGCTTAACTTTAGTCTTGTCGACGAAGAAAATTCTTAACTTTTTAAAATACGGACATTCTTGAACAATAAGGATATAACATTCTCTTTTGTGTTGTTGAAGCTGAATTCTGTCCTTAAAACGTCATCTTTTATTCAGTTCCTTATTCTTCTCTCTCTTGACGAAAACCTTGCGTATTGATTTTTTTAACACAAGGCTCGAAGGCTAGGATTTGGCTTTTAACCGAATTCTTTCTGAGGCACAATCCATTTAACAAGCAAACATTCGTAAGCAACCACGTGAAAAATGAAAGGAATTTTGATTGTTTTTACTGTCGGCTGATACTTTGCAGGCTTTTATTGCAATAAAAAATGCCCCACAACACATTATGAAACTGAACTTCGGAATGTTAAGCATTTCAATCTAGATACAAAACAACTCTGAAAGAAAAAAAATATTAATCCAGGCTATTTGATATTGTGGAATTTCAGTACATAAAGCTAAGGAATTTGTTATCTATATGTTTCTTTACTAAAAATTGTCTTTTGTGGACCAACATGATATTTTTGAAATACTTTTTTTTTATTAAATAACGAAATTGGAATGTCTACAATATTTACCAAGAATAAAATAATTTAAATAAAAAATGTTGGTACTTAAGGTATTAGACATCATAAAAACTGTCTCTAAAAGCATTTTATGATAA
>BGPR01010809.1:22295-50975 GCA_013235015.1 Araneus ventricosus
AAAGTAAATAATCATAAAATTTAGAAAAAATATAAGACATTACAGATGTTGTCAAATTAGATATAGTTGCAAAGCTATTTTTCGAAATATAGCATTCTGTAATTTTAGAACTTTTCCTTGGATACGATCCAATACATTGCTTGGGTGAATAAGATTAAATATTTGTTGGTGGTTAAATACTGTTGATATCTTTCGAGGAAATCTCTACTTAATTTATTGCCTTCCCAAAATTTTCTTTATAAATAAAAAGCTATTTTGGTAAGAAGCAATTAGTTGTTGATTTTTCTATCGATATATTTTTTAATTATAAATCGTAATCAATATTTATTGAATTTCTTCTCACTGGCTTTCAATTTTGAACAATAGTTATCTCTATCTCTACTACTAATAAAGGGAAATGTGTGACTGTGTGCGTCCACGTGTTGGTTCTCTACAGGGCAGAGCGCTAGACCTAGAGTTACGAGATTTGGCACAAACATACTTTGAAGGGTAGGAATGCGCACCTCCGAGCCCTTTTTCCTGAAATTTTAATTAAAACTATAATTAATTAAACATTAGGCGAAATTTCGGCGTTTTTCCTTAATAATTTCAGAAACCATTACAGCACAAAAATCATTTGTACATCATATGAAAGTGCAAAACATTAACTTTCCAATGATATCAATTAAATTTCCGTACAATGTTTACTCGAATTTTAATAAATTTGTAAAAATAATTTTTGGCGCAATTTGCAATACTTTTTAATGTTGCAACACAACTGAAAACGTTTTCAATGTTTAAACAAGCATTTAATTGCTTATTTCTCTTTCATTGTTGTAATCTGAGATAAGATTCTGATGCATTTTGCTTTCATATTTTATTTCATCGAGAATTTTTTGAAATCTTTAAACCAAGCCCTTCGAGACATTGCTTTGCTTACATTAAGAAACATAAGCTGAAAGGTTTTGGTTGCTATGTTTTAATTTTTTCAACATGTTTTAATCCAGCTAGCACGCCCTTGGCTATAAAATATGCTGCGTCATTTTAATCTTGAAATAAATTGCATATTTTACAAGAAGAATAAGAAATTGTGGATAGTGCCGACAACATGGAATTAGGGGTCACTGGAAATGGTCATTTATTTGACTCCATTAGGGACATTTATATAGACAATGAACACAACATGTAAAAGTTCACTAATAGAACATGGGTTAAATATCTACCTCAATTTGAAGTTTAAAATTACGTTGTTAAGAGAACCATGAATATAATATGATACAATACTGACTTGAAATCAAATTCCCGGCGAACAAGGTGGTCGCCGAAGGCGGGTAGTTTGAAATATTTCCTAAAGGTTTTTATATTATATTACTGTTTTCTTCATAATGTCTGTTGAGATGTTCCTGTATTACCTATGGTCTATCAAAAGCTATAAATACCAAGTAGTATAATAGTGTTCAGGCGGTTATATTATGAAACCAATATGTTTTGTTGTGGCATGTTAGCTATTTTTAATACACAGATGCATAGATGGAAGATAGTTTTTAAAAATTACAGCTCTTTAATATTTATTGATTTAAGTTTTTGCATATGTAAAGGTACATATGCTGATATTTATATAAAATTTAAAGAGAATATATTGTTGTAATTTCAATATTAAAACAATTAATTAATTTAGTGTAGAAGCAGGTTTATAGCGAAATCACAAATTGAAAAACATTTTGTAAGGTATCACTTTTATTTTCATACTAGCCGCCTTCGGCGATAAGCTTCTTTGAAGGAAATATAATTACAAATAAATCCCTTATGCATAATTCGATATTCTTCTTTGTTGCCTTAAAAAAGTAAATTTACAAATTATGATAGACATTTAACCCTTGTTCTTTCAGTAGCTTTTTACATGTGTTTTTTTCTTTTTACATGTCTACATGAACGTCCCTAGTGAAGTCAAGTAGCTGTCTGTCCCATGTAACATCTAATTGTTAATTGTCGGTGTGAACTTCACTTTCTTATTCCTCACGGAAAATTTGCATTTAATTTCAACATTAAAGTGACTTGGTACATATGCTGATAAAAAAGGATTAAAACAGAGCAACCATAATCATTTAGCCTACTGGATATATTTCCTAATATATTTATTATCTTAGAGTACTTTGTTCATAGATTTCACAGAAAAACTTGTGAAATAAAAAAAGCAAAGAAACTCCATTGGGATATTTCTTTTGCTTTTACTAATAGAAGAGAAACTCGAAAATACATATATGTTTTAACAATAAAAAGGGTTTTAAATTTCATTGCAACACTGAAAAGTGTTGTTGTAAATTTAACCTAAAAATATTTTTTAAATATATTAAAATTTTAAAAAAATTACGCAAACTAAACTTTTGGTGAGTGTCACTGAAGAAAAGTTTGAAAGTCGTAACTTGTTGACATTTTTCTCCAGGTTTAATTACAAAAAAAATAATGATTTAGAGTTTGATATGAGGAAATGTGAGAAAATTTGGTTTTACGTTTTGTTTACAGTGAGCTAGATTTATTAATGAATACTACGAAGCTAATAAATAATTTTAAAATGAAAATTTTTTTATGTTTCCAGAAGAAATGAACAATTAAGCTCTGGTTAAGTAAATAGATTTAATAAATATATTCACTTAAGTTTCGTAAAAAATGAATGAAATATTACGTCTAAGTAAATTAATTATTTTTGTAAGACAAGTGGTTTTGGATTTGACAGCTTGAAAACACTGCACTAGTGAAAGCCGCTTCCTTTGCTTCAAGGAAATATTTCATGTACATCACACCCTGCCTTGATCTTACGAGGCATTTTCGAATTTAATATGATGGTAGGAATGCAAATCAATAAATAAAAGTTAATTGGATTTTGAAAACTCGCGCTTGTGCACTCTACTTCATGGAAAAGGACAAATTTCATGAAAATAAATAAAGGAGTAATTTCAAGCTTCTGACAAGAATTTTAGATAAAACTAATATTTTAGTAGTTAACGCTAGAGAGACGGGTGAGGGGTTATTTTGACCGCAAATGAATTTCAAACGCTCATATTTCCTTCCTTTTTTTCTTTGATTTATTGACTTTTCCTAATTAATCATCAAGTATGTGGGCAACAAAAAATATTTGTTTTTGCTTGCTACTATCGAAACTATAAAAGTTTATACCTACAAAGACTGACTGCGGTCATTTTGACCGCTGAACAATCAACATACCTATGGCGCTTAAACAGCTTGTTTTGTCTACTCTGTTGTTTTACCACTCTTTTAATTTTTTTGTTCTGAGTCGATGATTTGATGAGAAGGAAATATAAATGAAATGAAGGGTGGGGGGGGGGGTTGAAAATTGCGATTCTCAGCAATTTTATTTGTTCTGGAAGCATCTGCTTTATTGAAATGGCAGATATTCATTTCTTTAGATGTTCTTCGCCTGTTGGTTTATATATTTTATCTTATGATGTCGGGCAGAACTATTCGTAAATAATGAGATGGAGGGGGTTGCAAATTGCGATTCTGCGCAATTCTATTTGTGCTCGAAGCATCTGCTTTATTGAAATAATATTATGACAAGTTGTATGTATTACATGTTGATGTTATTGCAAGTTGTACGTAAAATGCATCCACTTTCACCGAGACTTTTATTGCTTCTACCAATTAAAAAAAGTAATGAAAAAAAAACGAGGAGGAATGCAAAGTTGAGTATTCAACAGAACCATATTGCCACTTAATTTGTTTGTGATTCGTAATAATAAAGCATAATGTTATCTTCATTTACTAATTTTGGACAGTAAAAATATTATTGAATTTATTTACAAATGAATGAAAAATGCGAAGTTTTTAAGACAGATTAATTCTATTTAAGTAAAAAATTAAAGTAAACAGAATAAATTTTTTATAATTATCAAAATTCTGCGATATTATGATATAAATATTTAGTAATTTAAAATCGATACGGGATGAAAGGGAATCTTTTCATTAAAATAAAATAAACTTTATTCACAATTTTTGCTACCTAAAACCAATTAAAAATTATTAAAAAATTATGGATTGTTTAATTTATGTAATTTTCTTTAAGACTGCAATTGTTATAAATATTTATAATCTATTGACCAAAGAAACAATATTAAAAGTATGTAACCGAATGTTTGAAAGGTTCATTTCGCGTTTTTCTTGGAATTTTTATTTGAATAATCAATCCATAGAAAAGACTGTTCAGATTTAACAATAACAATTAAAACCATTTTTTGGCAAAAATTAATAAAATATCTTAAATAAAAATCAGTTAAAATAAAATTAATAAAATATCCTCAAAGATGCACGTTTTCTTTTTCTTTTCTGCCTTATTGTATCCAAAAGTAGGTTCATTTTTATAAGCAATTTTGTATTCAAATTGATTTTATGAATTCAAATGAGCAGTCAAAACAGTTAAAAGTATTGATTTTTAATAATTTTAGGAAATTTTTAATTCCAGGGGAAAAAAGGGCTTAAAAACTGGTTTAACTAACCCAATTTGACCTAAAAACTCATCTACACTTGTTTTGCTATCCAACATTATTTAAACTGCTAAGCCATTAACAAGAAACATTGTGAAGTAGAGAAAGTGAAATAGCCGGGAAAATTAGTGGATGGGCCTAGAAAGATGACCTGCCCGAGCGGCGTTCGAGGAAAATCAGGGAAGTCCCCTTTCCCATTGACCGAGCGACGTTCCCGCAAATCAGGAAAGTCCCCTTTCGCAGTGACCGAGCGGCATTTGCGCAAATGAGGGAAGTCCCCTTTCCCAGTGACCGAGCGGTGTTCGGGCAAAATTGTTAAGTAGTTAAAGGCTATGTAGTCCCAAAATCATATATTGCAACTAAAATTGTGGGAGAGATATCCATAGATTAAACCTTCGAACTATAAGGTAATATGCGGGCAAAAAATTTGCATCGTTGCTCTGTAATCAGTTTATGCATGTAACTTTGTACAAAATTCTTCCAGTCTGAAATATTACAGATTTATAAATTGTTTTCTTGTGACATTCAGTGTTTTCATATTACTGTGTTTAACTCTAAAGGAGCAGTTACAGAAGAAGAGTTCCATAATTCAGATAATGATGAGAATTTTCTTTATCCACGAACTGCAAAAAAGAAGGTTTTGTTCAATTTTTGAAAAATACGCATAGTTAACATACTGCTGTTTTTATTAAACGCTTTTACGAAGTTCGAAATGTGTCATGTTGGTATGTAAGGTTGGAATTTTGTGATCGATTTTTCACTCACTTCTTAATGCACTAGAGTTCTAAAATTTCGTATATTTATCGGGTCTTGATGGCAATGCAATATTTTAATAAATTTAGAATTATCAATTATCAATTTTTTTAAAACAATTCGCAAAAGCACGTTTGCACTCGGTAAGTTTCAGGGGCGCCATCTATAGTATTTGTGAGAACTAAAATACTTTACACAGTAATTTAATTGTTTCAATAAAAATAAAAATAAGTATATCATATTATAGATCTTTTCAATAAAATAATTGTTTTAGTTAGTTGATGTATACAATATATATAATACTGAATCTTGACATAAATTAAGGACTAAAAACTAGAAAATAATAAATATAAAAATAACTTTAAAAAAACGCTTTTAGCAATGCAGTAAAAAATTTTTCTCAAAAATCTGGAGGTGAAAATAAAAAATCATAAAAGCGTGAAGCGCAGAAAATAATAGGAGAAAGATATAAAGCACAATGATTATCATAAGAAACGAAATGTTATTAAACATTCATCATATAAAATATATTACAAATGTGATTACAATTCAAACTTAGCTTTTCTACCTGCGCCTCAAGCTTTTCCGTTTTTGTTTGACCTTCAGATTTTTGAGAAAAAATTATTATTTTCTTTTTCAATGCATTGTTAAAAGCGTTTTTGAAAGAAATTTTTAATATTTTTATTGTTTTATTGTTAAGCTTTAATAAACAACACATTATGCTTTAACAGCACAAAAATCAATTTTTAGGCAGAAAATTTAAATAATCATTAAATTCAATAATTAATTTTTAAACAATATTTTTAAATGGTCAAGATGCCATAATATCCTACGGAATGTATTCTACTGTTGTGAATTTTTGAACCAGGAATAAAAAAAAAAAAAATCAAAGATTTCACTTGGATAGTTGTCAGTATAAATCTGATCTTTCAAACATGATCGATGGATGATAAAAGACAATTGATGTTAGACCAAGTATGCCTCAAATCACCGACCACATAGGAAGAAAAATACGGTCGAAGATGCAAGCAAGCAGCCCTCGGCCATCTTGTTAGAAGCCAGAAGAAGGAGACCTCTTTTCTGGTGAAGAAGCTTTCGAAATTACCGTGTTCTATCGGCGGAAGATTTTATCTGGAATGTTGGAGTCAGATAATGAAAGAAGTGGTTGCTTCGATTTTCAATACAATGCAAAGGACGTACATTAGTGTCTTGAAGCCAGGACATCATTCACATGAAATCTGTCAGCACTGAGAAAGAAATTAAAGAGATTTAAAAGATGAAGTTTTAACTCTTTAATCCCGAGACGACTTTTTTTTCTAGCCCCTTTAAAACAGGGAGTTTTGGGAGGAAGCGACATGAATTGGACTCTCCCAATCTGGGTGGTCATTTACCCCACTCCCTACTACAACCTTCCCTCAAGGCGTATGGAAATGGGCTGCGGTTGGCAAGGATAATTGTACCACCTACCGCGCTTATCTCTTAAGCGATCTCAGAACCTCACCTCCTCTGAAAAACAGACAATCGCCTGAGGCCGGCCTTCATCGCTGATAAGGGGAAGTTTTTAGACCACACGGACTGCCTCGCTCGGTGTGAGAGGGTAAAATTCTTACGATGCTGTTGATCTTCTAACTGCACGTTAAACATATTGTACTGTTAGGAAAAAGATAAATTAATCATAATATGTTGTATTTATCTTTTCTCGGTTTTTCCTGACCTAAAGTTTTCAAATGTACGCGATAAACGCCTACATAAACAAAAGCGTAGTTCGCTTCTGTTCATTCTCGAGAAATTGTTTTTATTAATCATTAAAAACATTTCTCTTAATCTATAAACATATCAGTATTATAAATAATAAATTAAAGTTCATGATCTCGTGCTGTATTAGTATTGTGCAAGATTAAATTATTTTTAGATGCGATCATCTAATTAGCATGAGATTACGATATTTATGATTCCGAGTCGTAACTACCGCATTGTATGCAAATGATTATGCAAATCTTTCTCATGTAATCGCCAGAAGATTGTATAAAAGCGGTTGCAAGCATTTTGTTTTGCTTTTTCTCTCTTTGCTTTCGCTCACTGGCTGATTCACGCTACTGTTGCTCAAATGAGCATGTAAATATTTTTCTATTTTTAAAGTTGTAATAGTAACTTTGTGCTTTTATATTTTTTGTTGCACTTAAAAGTAATAAATGCTGTTAGCCGTAAATATTGTTGATTCTGATTTTAATCAACTAAAAGTTGTTGCATTAAAAGTCATATTAGTATTCGATTAGATTTAAAAGCCACTGCGTGTTTATAGAATTTCTTTGAAGTAAAAATTCAGCCAAAATTTTACGTAATATTTTTCAAAGAGATAGAAATCTCATTATGTACATTAAAAGATAAAAAAAGTATAAATAAAAAACAGAAGATTTAAACATGAAAACGATAACAATACACCTTTATGCGTGCTCAACGCAACAGAGTTCTAAACTCAATATGGCGAGTGGTCTCTGAAAAAGTTCGTCATTTGAGTTTTTATCCATTCCTTCCATTTTGAATAATCTCTTTTACTTTCTAAATTCTATTTTATGTGTTTTAAATATTAATTGTTGTAATTTTTTTGTTGTTGCAATCACTTGATGCTGTTGCGTTGAGAACCAAAAAGGCGTATTGTTATCGTTTTTTTCTAAATCTTCTGTTACTTACTTATACTTTTTTTTACCTTTTAATTTATATTTCTATTATTTGTTTCTGTATTATATTAGAAATAGCTGCATATGCGCCATTCTATATAATACAAAGAGTTTTTAATTAAGTTTTAATTAATTTTTGACTAATTAATTTATAGTTAATATCTTTGTTAAATTTTGCTAATTATAACTGTTAAACATATTGTGTTAGAGACGTTTCACTAAGAATATTTCCGAATTACTTGAAAATATCCTTATTCAATTTATCCGAATTTCAACAAATTATACGATTTAACAAGTTTTTAAGAGCAAAATTTTTTTGATTATGTACTGGATTCATATTCAAAATAATAAAGTATTCTGATAAATTTTAAAATTGCAATGTTTTTCGTCAACAAATTCCGAATATTTGTACATTTCAGCAGCTTTCACTACACTAATCAATATAAACAATGTACAAATGATTTTTCCTGTTTAATTCACCAAATAATTTTCGCTTGGATGTGAATCATACTATCAACTCCAGATAACCAACTTCTTGTTGGTTTTTTCAAATTTTTGATACAAAAATGCAAATAAATCAAATATGCAAATTATATCAAATATGATATATACAAGAATAATTATTAAGAGTTTCTGCATGAAATAAAAATTTTTATTGGGAATACACAAAATCTGAAAATTTTCAAATTTTATTCATAGAAATAATGATAAGAAGAATCAAATTACTTGGATTCATGAAAAAACGTAATGGAATAGAAAATTCAAAAGAAAGAAGCCCAAAATTTTATTTACCTGCTCATGATATTGTTATAATAACATTTGTTTATTGCAGAAAAATGCATTAATTTTATAGAAACTATGATGGCCCTATTTAATCTTCTCACACCGAGAGAGGCAGTCTAGAAATTTTCCCTTAACAACGACGAAGGCCGGTCTGAGGCGGTTGGCTTCTTTTGAGGGGAGGTGAGCTTTGCGATCACTTTGTAGATAAGCGCGGTAAAGGGTCCAATTATCCTTGCCAACCACAGCCCATTTCCGTGCGCCTTAAAGGAAGGTTATAGCAGGGGTGGAGTGGTGGGGAAAATGACCACCCAGGTTGGGAGAGTCCAATTCATGTCGCTTCCTTTCAAAATGTCCGGGCTTTAAAGGATCGCATCGGAATTAACGAGTTAAAAGACTCAACTGCGGAATATTTTGGTCTTATATTGTTTCGAAAAATTAAGACTGAACTCTTTTTAACTTCAAGAATTGGACTTATGTTGTTTTAAGGAAAAATGAAGTTTGGTTTTGTTTTAGTTTATGTGAATAATAACAGCATTAAAAAATTAATTATAATGCATAAATTGAATATTTCTTTCTGGGAATTTCTCCTTTATTTCTATCGGTTTTGTTGCATATTTTAGGCATAGAATTCCAATAATTTTACATTTTTTACATGGGATATTTTTGAAAAGTGCGTATTATCAAAGGTAGTGTATACCATACTATCATTTTTCCTCGAAATCTCTTGCCATTGAAATCATACGACAAATTCTTCAATTCCTATTAAATCTCAAGACATTAATTACCTGAAAAAATCGATTATTTTAATTTGGGAATGATTTTTAACTTTTAATAGCGTGTCTGTTTTTTAATATTATCTAAACAGAAGAAAAATGACTGGAATGTTCTCGAAGTAATTATATTTTTAAATCTCAGAAATTACTCAAATTAATTTCGCTGTTTTTTATTTTTTCGCTCCTAATTAATCTATTTTTGTCAAATCCTGAGCTTACTTTAATTTAGAATTTGGTCTTCGGATTTCACTTTAGAATGTTATATTTATTATTGTTTATGCTTGTATTAAATATTTGGTTTCTTTAACTTTTGCAGATTCATTTCTCATTTCCTTTACTGTTAATAATTATTTCATTTATTTTCTCCTTCGCTGAGTATAAATAATTTAGCTACGTGTTTAACGCATATTTATTGTGCTGATTTAAATGGGTAACATATTTTTTTCTGCTTAAGCGAACTTTTCAAGTTTCATAAGAAATACGCGATGGAATATGAAGATAAATATTTTTATATTTAATGCATTAAGAAAGTCATGAATTTATTGGATATCAAATTAATTAGTCCCACAAATCTACTAAAACTTTATTCCAATGGTTCTCAAACTGTGGGAAGCGCCCCCTAGGGGGCGTGATAACACTGAATGGAGGCCGCGAGCATATCGAAAAAAATATTATTAAAAAAGTTATTATTTTACTGAAAGTAAAGTAAAACAAAATACATTCTGAAGTAATAAAAAATAAAATAAACATTTATGCTTTATTTCTAAAATACACTTATAAATAGGATTTAGAGCTTAAAAACAATCAACTAGAAAAAGAAGAATAAATAAATTTAGATTTTTTAATCTAATACTTTAAACAGAAACAACAAAATTTAAACAATAAAATTTAGACAATGTATAAAAAGGAAATTGTATCAGTACTGCACAATGTGCTTAATAATTAACTTATCAGTACTAAAATAAAAACAATTTAATAATTATTAGTGATTCTTCTCGGCGGACTTCTCTCAAGAATGTCCGATATGGTCGACGTAAGGCAGAGCAATAGAGATTAAGGGATAATAAGAGAGACCAATTCTTGTTTTGTCAATGCAGCGGTTGGGTATTGAAAAATATCAATAAAATTATTTATTCTTGGTGATTTGTAAGGTTTGTAATTAGGTCGAAGTGTAGCTTTAGCGTCAAAGTACCAAAAATACATTATTATTGTATACATTGTAATTGTATGAGAAGGGGGAGATGAAAATCATGATTAAAAATTGGGTCGCAAATACTGAAAGATTCAGAAACACTGGCTTATTCACTTAACTTATTGCCAGGCGCAATTTATCTGTGGGATTAAAAGTTAAATTTTTGCTTAGATTTAAGTAAAAGTTTATCAGACTATTCATTCATACAGATTTGTAGATAACTTTTTTGTATTTCTTACCTATTTTTATATAACTTTTTGTATTTCTTACTATTTTTAGATAATTTTTTTATATTTCTTACTATTTTTAGATAATTTTTTTTGTATTTCTTACTATTTTTGTATATCTTGTTTGTATTTACTTGCAATTTCAACCAACAAAAATGTCCAGAAATTCAGGAGCGAGTTGACGTTTGTTTCCCCGTATGGTTTCGGTTAGGAGCCATTCAAATAAAATACACACTTTATTTATTGAAAATCATAATTAAATAAGTAAGAAGTTAGTTTAGTGTAGTTATATTTACGTCCCATTTTGAAGCAACACGAAGTATATTTTGGGACCGACATAGCAATTTCGAGCCTCGGTCAAATGACGAGGACGCCCTCTCTCCAAACTACCGCACCACATCAACAGCAGGCCGTTTGGCCCCTATGTGTGATTTGGAGCTCACCAGGCCCAATATACGACGAATATTTAGTGGAATCAGGTTTCGAACCTGGAATCTTCTGGCCCAAAAGCCGAGACCTTACCACTAAGTCACCGCGGCCTCTAGTAAGAAGTTAAATAGGGATTTAACGAATTTTCTAATAAGAAATAATATTCTAACACAACTACACTAGCTGACTGATGCATTACTTGACTGAACATCAGAACAAAGAGTACAGTAACGGGCTACAGTAAAACCAAGTAGCGCTTTTATTCTTGCTGTGACGTAAAATACGGCATACTTCGGAAAACTTTATTCAAATTCGGAATACTTAATTGTTGCCAACAGTTTCTTAGCAGTGACAACTGTTGTCGTCGAGAGCCTAAAATGATTCGATATTTTCGAAATAATATATGGGAAATAATGATCAATATCATTGAATTAAGGACCGGGACAGAGGTATACGAACTTTTGCAGATATATTAAAAGAAATATTTAAAAAAATTGGGAAAGCAGAAATAGAAACATAATCGGACGAAAATCATCTACCAGATTAACGTGCCCCTCACATACATCAAAAGAGCACTAGAGAGAAAACCACGATTCCCTAGTCCTTTAAGACCGAACCCGCACGATCGTGCGGGTTAAGCTTTAGCTTATATTTCTGTTCCTGGTTAGTTATATGCAATAAAATTTCTATAGATCTATTTTTCTCATTGGATGGCAGATATCGTCCATTTTTGAGTTGTAGTCGGCATTTAAACAATTCGTTAAAAAATACGTCCGGTCTTAAAGGGCTAGAGTGAATGTTGTGAGCCAGGGAGCTACTAGATGTTGCACACCTCTCTCGGTAAAACCCTCATTTAGGCACAAAAAATATAGGCGCTTCCTCTCACAGATTAAATGCGCAAAGCGGGAGTTTAAAAAGCGAAGTTC
Source organism: Araneus ventricosus (assembly GCA_013235015.1). NCBI lineage: Eukaryota > Metazoa > Arthropoda > Arachnida > Araneae > Araneidae > Araneus > Araneus ventricosus. Next base: position 34,535 of record BGPR01010809.1, read on the forward strand.
ATCATTTCGTTAAAAAAATAGTTTTGAAATTTGCCAAACTACAAACTCAAAAATGTTAGTTGAACTTCATCAACTTGAAGTACAGTGATCATGAATTGTACTAGAAATGCGGAAAAAGGTAATAGGTTATATCCTATGAATTTCTCTTTATTGCTCTTAGATACCAATGGTGGTAAGGAAACGAAATGACTTGTTTTTGAAACCGACGGTAATTTTGCGTAACGTGTAAGATTTGTTGTCAAGAAGCAGCATAATATACTAACCTTTAGGCTACGGGCAATAGAAAATTTAAAAAAATGTTAAAAACAATAGAAAATTAAAAAACAAATATGAAACAAAAGAAGTAATCAACGATGATAACAATGCACCTTTTTGCGCGCCAAACGCAGCAGCATCCAGTGATTGCATCATACATTTTCCTACAACTAACCAACCCATAACTAAAGAATGAAACAACAAAAATTTCCATAATAAAATAGCCAAAACACATAAAAGAAAAAACTAGAGAACAAAAGAAAAAACAATTAAAATTTTAAAAAATTGGAGGACCCCAATGGCCGACTTTATCAAAGAGCCACCCACCATAGGCGTTCTAATTTGGACAAATTTTCTATAGAGGGCAAGACTTACAAAGTCAAAAAATATATCCTCTGTGGCTCTGAATCTGTCCAATTGAAATATAAGAAATAATTCCTTTGAGAATAATAAAAAGAAGGAAAGAAACAAGCATAATAAAAACCTTTAAAAACATATCCAGTAGAAAACTTGAGAATGTACAAAAATAATTCATCCTCAGCCGAGTTAGATGCAGGAATAGGACGCCGACTAAGAACGAGAAACAAAGGAGGAAAATATTAGTGGCTAGCACAACTAGTTTCATCTATGAAGAAAAAAACGGGGACTTAAACCAGAAGAACTGCATTGAATGCGAGGAGTGAAGTTTTCACTTGTGTCTGGTACAGCATTCAAAGGTAAAATATTTTCTCGCACCACAGTTAACCTTTAGTCAACCTTTTCCTTACCGCCCGTAAGGAAAAGGTTAACCTCGAGTTAATGAATACTACTGAAGCCAGAGTTCTTAATAGTTACATCAATATTCCTGTAGTAAAGCAAAGCTAAATAACTGTCTCAAGATGATTCAGTAAAAGCATGCTTTCGCAATGCAGTATTTTTTGAAACTGAAGAGGAATATCAGATTCTTCTTAATACAGTGACCTCTCACTTATACTCGCTCTCTTTTATGCGCGTTTTTTTCATGGTCCCGGCTAGGGATATAGGAAAACAATGATAACTTTTATTCATTTATGCGCCGCACTGGAAAAGCACCTCTCACTTATGTCCGTCGCAAAAATTTTTTTGTTCAATTTTGTTCTACTTCTAGGAATAGATTCCCTCGCCCTTCCTCTATTTTTCAGATTCCAGGAACACATTCCTCTAACTTATACACAGGGGTGTATGTGGGGGTGCTTGTGATTGACGTCAGTAAAAGTCGCATTTATACAGCAGCCAATTTGAGAGGTTAGTACGGTACGTACCACATGGCATTGATCGCTATCGAAGGAACCCTCTTTGGAGTTTTGGTTAGAAGGTTACGTTTTAAAATGGTGAAAAGAACGAAATACTCGCTTTCGTTTAAAATGGATGTCATTAAAAAATTCGAAGAAAATCCTTGCACCTCGCAAAAAGCTTCAGCGGAGCATTTGAATGTCCCAGAATCGACAATTGGAGAGATTTTAAAAAATCGGGAGCATTTCCATTTCCTTTGTATTCTTAAAATATAATTAACGGAAGTTATACACGTATTTGCATTTTGAAAACAATCTTATTTACATCTTTCAGTAGTATATACATAGTTTTAATTAACAATATATGTACACTGCATTGATGTTTCACTTTTAAGCTCCCTTTTGTGGTTTTTCACTTATGCGCGTCTCTCACATATGCGCGTTTTTTACCCTGTCCCCTTCTCCCGCGCATAAGTGAGAGATCACTAAATTGTTGAAAAAATATCCTGTATGTGTACGGGGAAAGCAGTCCAAGAAGCAGGGTAATGGAGAAAGACGATTTATTCGCGAATATTCTGTAAACACGTAACACATGTAACAGGAGCAATAGCACTTATACAGATTATCAACACAAACAGACAAATCACTAGCAATAACAGCAACAGCACTTCCGGATCTAGACAGCAATTCATTAATAATGTCAATAACAGCACTTTCGATAGCGCTCAGATCACCAGTTCGCACTGTAGACGAAATTCCAAGTGATTCTTCGAAGGCGTTCGCACTCCAAAGACGTTCTGCCGCGTATTTATAGTAATCCTGACAGGGTGTGATGTCATATGGAAATCTCTGAAGTAATCGGATCTCGACTCCTATAAGAGATAACGTGAAAATTCTAGCAGTTTTGAGTATCTTTGTTTTGGCGCCAAAGTAACCAAATTTGTCGACAAAATTGACGCTATGGTCACGAGTTCAGGCCTGGCTGCCGCCGGTATTCCATACGTTTCCCTGTATCTCTTCCTAACCATAAGACTAGCGAGACAGGAAAGCGACATTACATTTTTATAACAATATACAAGTTTATGAAGCTAAATCCATATTAGGAAAACAATTACCACCTTACGTAGCGTGAAATGTACTACAGAGAGATTCCATTTTTTATATATTTTAAATCTTGAGCAATTTTCATATACAGGGTGTATACAAATGAAGTTCACAGATTCCACAAACTAACTTTAAAAACTGAAAATGTTGGAACTACGATTTTTTTTAAAAAATGAGAGCGCATCTCAAAATTCTTTTCAGATAGGTACCATGCCATTTCGGTTATCTAGGGGGTCGTAAATTACTGGAAATCAAAAATTTGTTTAGACCCATTATCTGAGAAAATATTAAAACTTGAAGAAAAAGAAAAGCATGTTTTTGTAGGGCTTTTTACGCTCTTTAATTTGTTAATTCACTTGTAGTGTGAAAACTGAAGAGTCTTCGTGGTATTCAAGAAAAACTGGAAAAAGAAACCAAAAAACACTCATAGGATTCAGCTGATCGGCTGATCGGTATCCATTGTGTAAGGAATTTTCTCGCCGTAACAAATTTAGAACGGCGTAACGCCGCGCTACCTATCTGAAAAAAACACTTTTTGAGATGCTCTTTTATTAAAAATAAAAAAACGTAGTTCCAACATTTTTAGTTTTTTAAAATTAATTTTTGAAATGTGTCGCTTCATTTGTGTGCACACTCCATGTACCACATATTTAGTTTACATATGAAAAATAATTATTCAAATGCATCTCTAAAGAAATAGTTTGTCAAATGTTTGTAAACTGACAATAGAGTTAGTGAAAAATAAAATTCAATTGCGCAATATATTTATAAATATGACCTGAAAAAACCTGTGGTATACACATTGGCTTATTTCAGATGCTGTAAAATGTCCTAATTTATTTTCCTTTGAGTTTCTGTGTAAAATCTATAATATAAAGCAGAAAATACATGTATCTGTCTGTCTGTCGGTCAGAAGAACTCCTCCTAAACGGTGTACCGTAGCGACATGAAATTTGCACACGACTTTCTAGAACACATTTTTAGGTCAACGGTGCTATTTTCAACTTTTTCAGAGTTAAGGTATCTGACTACGTGCGGGAACGAATTTTTGAAAAAGCGCTTTAATGTGCAATTTCAGTTCATTTTCTGACTCAATATGATTCAAAACAACCATTAATACCAGTCAGGAAATTTTATGTCACTTGAGATTCAGTAAAATGGGATAATTTAGGGAAAAAAGGGGTAAAATTAGAGCAAAAAGCAAAACACTCTAGCATAAATTCTAATCCATATATTCAAATTATTTCTCTACACAGCAAATGTACAGCTATGGTGAAGGCAATGAACTAGGATCTAAGAAATACTCTCATTTACAGGAAAGTTATGGCCAGTCGAGTATTCTCTTATTCAAAATTTCAGAAAATGCATAGGTATAATCAACATTAGACAGCTCTAAACCAAAAACTACTGATCTCAAAACTATATGTCTAGTTCATTGCCTTTATTACACTTAAGACAACATATACACAAAATTTCAAGGAAATATATAGATAATATTTTGAGATATCGTGTTTTGCGTAAGTGACTTTTGACGAAATATAAGTTTTCCAAAAAACGCGTTTAAAGTTTTAATTTGTGCTTTTCATTAAAAATATATTTGTTTAACTTCTTTTGAAATTTGTCACATTTGTAGGATATACCTTCTTTATTCAGAATCTTATCACATTTTTTCATTCTGAGAGCCCGTAATTTTTTTCTAGCGTTTTTTGTTCCTGCCAAAGACTGTCTATTAGAAGTGACGATTCTATGGTTATTGAGGTTAAGATATTATTTCAATGTATATGTTGGCCAGGAACTGTTCCCAGTTCATGAAATACTCTTTTAAGACCATAAAATCAATCATTAAACAACAATTGAGCTATCGATGTCCCAAAACGTGAATTTTGTAACTCCATAAATGTGCATTTTGGCAAAAATGTTCATAGTAGCTTGTCGAAAATCAAAATCTTATTCAAATTGACATGACTTGCAGATAGAGTGTATAATTAATCGAAATAGATAAAAATCAAATTAATTTATACTTCAGAGTGCGGTGTATTGGGTATAACGAGGGAAAACAGCCAACTTCCGGTTTCGTTTTTAGCTACCGTGCTTTATAAAAAATTCTATATCTCCGTTTCTATTCATCGTAAAAATAAAATAAACCCAGATTTAGAAAGCTAAATAAATGGGCTTTAAAGTAAAACCACAAAAAAATTTTGTGAATTTCGACCCAAAACCGTCTTTTAGACGTAGTCAGATACCTTAATTAGTCCGTAAGATTTTTAATAAAATAACGAAAATTAGCCGCTGTTAAGCCTAATGCTTAGACGTTTCTTGCCAATAACTTCTGAAATATTTATTAGACAAGAATTATTTTATGCCATTTTAAAGAGGAGAAAATTATATTTTTAATGATATTAATTCCATTGCGATAAAGTGTTTTCTCTGCTGGTTAGGTCTAAAAATATATATTTAACGCAATTTGTAACAATACGTTTTATTCTAATAGAAAAAAATTCAAGCCAATTTACTGTTTCGCACACGGGCTTTCGTCAGTGTTAAAGTTAATACAAGAAAATACTGTTTTCTTTGAGCATAAACAACAAAGTAGACTTTTCACTTCCGGTTCCGGTTGTCGTAGAATTTACAGTTTTTAATACGATTACACAGTTATCCAATGACGTTAGTAAATTATTATTTCGATGTTTTGTTTAATTCTCACAAATTTTTAACTAATCCTAATGAGTGTGTGCTAAGCCTTTAACGCTACTTAGTCCGAGCCTTATTGTAGGAAGAAGACACTTCAACATGCCACGGAGTGTATTTATACGGTGTCTTGTCATATGAGGAAGCCAGCGCCAAACTTCGAACAAGAATGGCTGAAAAGGGTTGCCAATAACTTCATCTCCAGGCATAAAATTCGTGGGATTATCAAATTCATTAGCAAAAGCAGAGATATTTTCCGGCTTCCCTAGCCTTCAACTTTCCAGCGAGCTGAACGTAGTAGCTCAATTACCGGACATTCCCCCTTCAAGTAAAAGAAAGGTATAACAACATCTAAAGAAAAGAAGACTTTAGGAATTAATAGTGTAAAAGTGAAAATGCCTGTGCTGTACATAGTGCATATATTTCCTTCTTTTTGTTTATTTTGTTTTTCTTAAATAAAATTCCCGTGTCTTGCCCATCAAACCGTTCAGTGACCGGTCTGGTCACGGGTACGGGGGTAAGAGAAGGCGTTCTGTTCTGTAGGAAGAGGAAAAAGGGAGGGAAAAAAAAGATGTTCTAACATTCTATCTGTCGCAAGAGATACCGTTCCTAGATTAATTTTACCTTTTCAAACTTTCAACAAATTTCTTCCTAAAATATTTAATTAAATAACGAAAATTAATCCAATTTTCGGCGTTTAATCTCAGTTTCTCGCCAATAATTTCCGAATAATACATTGCACGTAGATTATTTACATACCATCTTAAAGAGCAGAAAAGTATCTTTTTAATGATTTCAATTTAAATTTTTTATGAGTTCTTGTTCTTAATTTAATAAACATTTCAAATTTATTTCATACACAATTTCTAACAATGCTTTCTGTTATTGTAAATAAATTACGAATTCTAAATAAATACAAGATATGAAAGAGTTTCTGGAAAATGGAGTACGAAGAACTACGAGATTCTTGCCAGTTGGTTCAAACTAAGGAGAGATAAAGAAAAGAATGCTTCACTGCTGGTCCAAAGGGTCAGTTGATTAACGAAAATCAACGAAAGGTGCTTCCGCGAAAAACACTTTTATTAAATTGAAAGTGTTATAGTAAATTGGTAATTTTATCCCGAGCAACTCCGGGTCTATAAGCTATTTATTTTATAATTCTGATTAATAACCACTGAGATTCAACAATAAAACACACTTAAAAATTTATTTTAAAAATTTTAATTATAGTATTTTTATTTATGTAATGTAATGGAATATTAATTTTATTTTAAATAATAGAGATTATAAATTGAAAATTCTTTTAATAAATTTAATTAAGCAATTATTTGCTCTTTAAAAAAGTTAATTATCTAAGCTTAACTTCGAGTGAATATCCACCTAATGCAACATTCATATTCCACTTTTAGATATTTTAATTTTTAATCCTCTAAGTATAAAAAAAATTAAGGAATATATAGTTTAAAGATTAGGTGTATTAATATTTATTTCTTAATATTTGGGAATTAGCAAAGTAACTCAAGGGAAAAAACAGAAATTTCTGCATATATAAATTTAATCCCCCATATATATCTGAAACATACATAAAAATTAACTAATCTTTCTATTGTCATATTTGTTCTGATTCATTTTCAATTAGCTGTCATTTTTAAATATTATATGTCAATGCATTCATGAAGAAAACAAAAGAACTGAAAACTTTAATGCAATTTGTGATCAGACAGTTTTTTACATAGATTCCGCATCAAATAAAATGTTGGGAAATGCTTTTTTAAAGGTGTTTTGAAGGGGAAAAGTTTCCTTATCAGTTTTTAAAATCTGACTTTAAATGGCTTAGAGAGACAGGATTTGGTTAATATTCAAGAAGAATGTTTTCTTTTGTTAATAAACGAAAAAAAATGAATTCTGATATTTTCTAGAGGAATCAAAGGTTTAGAGAGAGGGAAAGACTGTTGATATATTAAATTGGAGCTAAAGGATGAACACCAATAAATAGTACAATTTTTACTATCATTTAGGTAATTACCCACCTTTTCTACACTACCTAGAAGAAAATGGCCATGTGGAAGAATTGCTGAAATATATTTACAATTGCATTGTGACACTAATAGAAAAATACCAGATATGAATTTTTTTATTAAATATGTTTATTTAACAATTGTTTAACTTAAATCATTGCCAATTTTAACAAATAGATTTATCCTGATTACGATGCACATGGACAGACGAGGGATCAATTCACATACAATTATACATATAAACAAAATTATTCAACATTTTTGCTGCAGACTTTAAAAACACACTTCAGCTCTATAATCAAAACTCAAAATATTTTCATTGAAAATTTACTCTATACATATTAGAGCCTGAATGGAAAAAGGGAAAACATATTTCGTTCTCTTAATGCGTAAACAATTTTAAGACTCTCGAGAGATTTTATGCAAGGAGTCGAAAGAATAAGCTAGCTTGCTTTGCCATAGAAAATTATAGAGCTGGAACGTACTGAAAGTCCACAATTATCCTTTGTTATATTGCGCCACTCCTTTAAATGTTATCGACACTCTCAAAAGATATTACTTATGGATCACTGCCATAAATTAATCAAAATCATACGAGGTTACTGAACATTATCGTTGCAATCTTATTCTCCTCTTAGTCGTTCACCAACTTTACACATTTTGGCGGCAGTTTGTCATAGCAAAACAACTTACTATTTCCAGCTTTATATTGCATCGCTGAACATTCTTCTATCCATAAACTCTTGCTGTATTTCGTTGAAATATCTCGCTGGTGATTACAAAAGCTTCTTCCTCTGGATCATCGGTGAGTGTGCATGGACGAGAACCGAAAGAAGCCTAACGGCCCCCGACCCCGCAGATGCACGACCTTCTTACACCTTCAGACAAGCCAATATAATTACACAAAGGAAACTCTCCCAGCCAGGTGACTCGCAGACAGCTTACACCACAAAAGCTTCCGCCGTTAAAATGACGAGCAAATAGTTCCGTGAAATAAAAGGGATTTACAATTTAATAAACATCGTAACATTAAAACAAATTACATAAAAAGTTACAGCGATTAATACTTAAGTTGATTGCTACAAAAAGAATTGAGATATTGAGTAGTTGAGATATTGAGTAGTATATAGTTTTATTGAATTGAGATATTTAATAATACTATAGAAAAATCCGTTGAGAATTTAAAAGTTGTCGCAAGATAAGAAAGAATCTTTGGTGGCAAAAATATAAATTATTTAAAGGTACTGGCAAAGCCGAAAAATGATGTAATTGCATTTTTGCAATCTAACACGGAGAAAAAAATAATTAAATTCTGAAGAAATTTATTGCTTGAAGCATTTTAATAATTTTCTTCTTCAAAGCAACGAAATTACAGTGTGAGAGAATGTGATAATTATTTCTTTTTTGAATAATTCAACCTTGAAATGGCAATTCTTAAAGCTGGTGTTAAAGTCTTCAAGACTATCAAAATGTTTGTTTTATACTTAAACAGAAAAATATATATTTTTTGGAAAATTTAAGAAATGAAATTTATTCATTACGTTATGAATAAATTTCAATTTTACCCATACATTCTTTCGAAAAAACTTTCTTATAATTCGTAATATATGACTTCCTTTCTAAATAATTGTATTATGCATGCATTGCAGTGATTTTTCAAACATAGTTATAATAATCAAAATCACTTTCGATATAAACTAATACAGAATTAAGCATTGAAAAATTTGGGACAGATTTTTATTCCTAAAGAATTGCAAGATGTTGGCATCATGAAAGCATTTTATGGTTCAAATTAGTGACTCAGAAGTTAGTTTAATTTTATATGATTTTTTCCCTTCCCAAAAAGCATACGTGTGCTTTAAAATGCGGTAAATAAAATGAATTTTATTATTTCAGATACTTCTTGAGAATAAAATGCAAATAAACGAAACTTGTTCTTCCTTTTATACTGAACTCTATACTGTTCAGTTAATTTTTTTTCTGAATTGCATGCATAGTGTTTCAAGAGCACTGTATTTATGCCAGCAGAGATACTAAATGTCTTATTTTACAAGGATATATAGAATAACTACTGGTACGTAAGACTAACGATTTTGTTATGTTCCAGTGCTTCATGTCTTAAAAACATGGTCATTTTTCAAATTTATCGGATTGAAATAATTAGCCAGTGTTTATAAAGCAAATGCTTAAGATGAAAATTTATGACCATAATGAAGTACTTATCTTGAAAAATTGTTATGGGCCGCCAAAGGCTGGCCACAGAATCCGGATTTCACCGTGAGACCCGATTTCAGCGTCAGCCTGTTGCAAATTATTTATCTCAACGTCTAAGGTCTTACAGCAGGTGTGGTAGAATGCTAAGAGAGAAGTTTACAGTTAACAAGTCGTTGTCATCATTTGAGATTGGTTCAAATTATGTATTACAGACAAACTAAATTTAGTGTTATACAGACTAAAACTAGACACTATCCCAGTCAACATAAGCAATTTTGTTATTTAAAAATTTTCTTTTACTTATGTTTAACTTTTTCTGAGTAATTTTAGCACCATTAAAGCGTATATCTTAACTAGCTTCTATATAATAAAAATACTAATAAAGGGAATTTTTATTTGTGGAAGAGTTAAAAATACAAAAATATTATCAGACAACGATAAGAAGTAAGAATACGGTGGATGACATCATCAGAGGCCATTCATCCAAGCATATTCAAAACTAGAATAGGTTTTCCGTAGATGGAAAAAGATTTTAAGGTCTGAATTTAACATTAATTTCCTCTAAGGCCTGAACCCATTCCGGGACATGTTGGAAAGAAAAACATTTATCCATAAAGAAGAAATTTAAAACAGTCTTTTAAACAAAGTATGGAAAGAAGAGCTTAAAATCTCACATCTTATAAAAGTTGTGGAACAAAGGAAAGGACGCCATTACAAAGTAAACATAATAAATAGATACGCGCACCTATCTCCATCTAGTGAGAGATACATTAACTAGAAAAATAGAGATCATGCTCAGGAAATTTGGAAATCTTCAGCATTAAACCGGAAGTAAAGCGTGAGATCTGTAAATAACTGGGAGATTTGCTCATAAGACAAGAGGTTGTTTAATAAGATACAGATCGCCACATCAGAATTGAACAAAATCATAAATACTGTCGCTCAAATAAAAGAATGTTTTATAATTTCTTAGCAAAATGTTTGACCCTTTCCGAGTACAGTCTGATAAAGCAAGGATGAATTTTTCGTGTGAATGAAAAGAAGAGAAAAAATTGCAAAGAGAAAGAAATTTTTCTCAAGGAATTATGTTCAGAATTATTTCATTATGATCTAAACAAACCGAAAATACTTGAAATAATTTTTTCTTCATTAAAAATTATTCGAAATTTCTTTAACGAGTCTTAATTGGCTAATTAAAACTCCCGAGTTTTACAAAGGAGGCATTTATTCTATACGGAATATATTCTATCCACTGTAGATAAAAAAGATAATTAAAGCTGTTCGTAAAAGATGTTGGAAGAAACAGAGATGAAAAAAGGTGAAAAAAAACGAACAGAAAATTTAATCATAGCTTACATCATATGCTGAGATTTAAAAGGTTAACTTTAATAATGAACCAGAAAATTAACGAACTAAGATTCAGTTAGTTTCTTTTCAAAGAAGCCTGGTTCAATTTTATTTTTTATTTTCTTTTTTCATCATAGTCTGCTAGTTCCTTTTATAATCTATAACTCTTTCATTTTCCTTCTTTTCTTACTGTATGCTTCTTTAAAAAATATCCCATTGAACATAATGTTTTAATAAGCTTGAAATTTTAGATAATGGAAGTAATAACAATTTACTTAAATATAAATTTTTATAAGGGGAAAAAATCAGGTTTCAACCGTTTTGTTTTCTGTTTCCAATATTTTTTTTCTCTAGACTTGTAAGCACATACTCTTAAAAACTGTACTATATTACAAACTGTAAATAAATCTTCTAACAGTCAAAATTGCCAATGACAAGCTTCGTCATTAGGATTTCTATTTTCCTTCGTCATCACAAGAATAGGGTTGAAAATATGCAATAAAGTTTCAACCATTTCTTAAAATAACTTTGACTTCTTTATCTTGACCTTAATTTTTTAAATGCTCATTCACAGCCACACCACAACACTTTGATTATTAGATCTTCGATTAGCCATCATAGTGAAATAATGCAATATTGCCATGACAATTCACGTTCAGTGTGTATTGCTCTACTGAACATGTCTGAGTCTGCTCGCATTCCACATCGTCCTAAAATTTGGACAGCACATATAAGATGCATATATAAATACAATTGTACAGCACATATAAAAATTGCTTTGAATATTTTAATTCAAATTCGAGACGATTTATTATTCAAGAGTCATTTAACTATATATTTGTCTTTTTTCGCAAGTTTGATTTATTGTTGGATCTTTTTTATTAAATTTTTAAAATCGCGATTTTTGCAAAATTTGTCTTTTACATTTTGAACACCCATGATTTTAAAAGTACTGAGTTAAAATGCGTCAACTAACCGTGGATAAAAATTACGTGGTTCGTCCCAAAATAGATCTCGTGTTGCTTGAAAAGTTGACGTTAATATTTCTAAACTAAGCCAAAGTAAACTAAACCGAAGCTGCTTTGAAACACCTAGTAGTACATACAGTCTAAAGAGAGCTCACTGCTACGTTTTCTGCGAATTAATTCCTCTTCAATTAATTTTAAAGATTCTAGGATGGGGATGTGTCTCCAATCATAATCTCAACAACTGCCGACCTCAGCTGGCGTGTTTGAGCTGAGCAGTCGGCACGTAAACAGATGATAGAATTGATGCTCCCGCCAATTGCGAGTGGATTAGTGTTACTCGCTTTGTTCAAGCAGAAAGTTGATTTGTGGAAAGCGACCAGTGCGGCTGTTTTTGTGAGAATTTACAACAACTGCGAAGAGCCGTTCTGACTTCTGAATTGTCGTGACATTCATGACAACGCCCGCCCTCACAGTGCTGTTGTAACCCAGCAGCTTCTGGAGCAGTTTAAATGGGGCCTGTCTGATCACCATAGCATCGACTTAACGACAAATGATTTTGATCTCTTCTCTGATTTGAAGAACTGACTAGGAGGCCAATGCTTCCAGAAAAAATGAAGAAATTCAAAGCAAAGTTTAGGCCAATCTCATATCACTGGTGACAAAGTTCTTCGAAGAGGAAACCTGGTCCACAGCGATTATGTGGAAAAGTCACCAAGTTTCACAGAACTCTTGATTATCCATTAATCTTGTCCCCTACTCTTGTCTCTGTTTTCATGGTCCATCGGAGATTGAAAGAAAACGTCCCTGGTAAGAATAGTTTCATGAGCAAGTTAATTACATAAGAGTTTCTTTACGGGTATCTTGCTTGCCTTTTGGTACGGTTATTTCTGTTATTGATATCAATCAGTTGATCTCAATGACATTGGCTTTTAAACTTTCTAGGAAAGCTCTCGGCATTAATAATATTTGTTATTACCACAGTAGATATTTTTAAATCTTATGTACTTTCAGTAAAACCTGGTCCACAGCGATTATGTCGAAAAGTAACCATGATTCACGGAACTTTTGATTATCCATTAATTTTGTCCCCTACTCTTGTCTCTGTTTTCATGGTCCATCGGAGATTGAAAGAAAACGCCCCTGGTAAGAATAGTTTCATGCGCAAGTTAATTACATAAGGATTCCTTTGTTTGGTACGGTTATTTCTGTTATTGATATCAATCAGTTGATCTCAATGGCATTGGCTTTTAACATTTCGATTAAAGTTCTCGGCATTAATAATATTTGTTATTACCAGAGTAGATATTTTTAAATCTTACGTACTTTCAGTAAAATTATATCATCAGATTGACAGAGAAAACTAAGAACGGACGCAAAGAAATTGAACATTTCTGTTGTGTTTTGAAAAATAGATTTCAAAGAAGATAAACAAAAATATGTGGTAAGTAATATTTAAATATAAAATCAAATGTACAATACAGTACTTATTTCGGCAGAGGATAACTGTATGCAGAGAGAATGAACAATCTCGATCGTGTATTCATTTTTTTCCACGTACCACGTCTCCCAAAGTACACGTTCCATTCTATTTCCATTTTTATAAAGCAATATTATTTAAATATATGTAATGAATGATTACTCTTAAACCAGTTACACGCAATCTTTAGAGTGATTTGTAATTAAATATCAGTATTCTGAGTCTTTAAATATTCTTTCTACATGAGTACTTTCTACATTCCTCTCAATTTCTCCATTGCACTGATAGTGGCTTTGATACTCATTTCACAGCCTCTTACATTTTTAATGGCTCAACTGCATTTTTATCTGAACAAAATAATGAAAATAAAAAAAAAATGAAAAGAAATAAAAATAATAAAACATTTAAAAAATTGAAAAAAAATCATAAAAATGCAAAAAATTTTTATAAAAAATTGAAAATAAAATTTAAAAATCCCTAAAAAATCTTTATGAAACATACACAAAAAAAATTTCAGATCTATAGTTAGTGTTTCCCTCACTAGATGGAGATATGTGCACGCATCTATTTGCCTTTTTTACATTATAACATAAGCTTGATAAGGCGTCCTTCTTTGTTCCATAAATGTTATAAGACGTAAGATTTTAAGCGCTTCTTTTCACACTTTGTTCAAAAGAGTGTCTTTAATTTCTTCTTTGTGTATAAATGTTTTTCTTTCCAATACTTCCCTGAATAGGTTCAGGCCAAAAGAGGATATTAAATCAGACCTTAAAGTCTTTTTCCTCTACAGAAAACCTATTCCATTTTTTGAATCTGCATGGATGTCTGGCCTCTGATGAAGTCATTTACAAGATTCTTACTTATTGTCGTTTGTCTGCTATTATTTTTTACTCTTCCACGTTTATAATTCCCTTTATTATTATTTTTATTTATTTTGTACTTCGCAATTTTTTCCTGGACGATGCTGCACTTGCGCACACCAATTAAATTGCTTCTATTAATTTTTGTCTTTTTAGATATTCATACTTTTATGTCTTTTTAGATATTCAATACTTTCTACATGAGCATCGACTGCTTTTGTTTTAGTTATTAATTTCAGGTAATATTATATGACATAATTTCATTTCATTGCTTTACTAATTTTAAGGCCATGGTGGCCTACAAGTTGAGGTCTCGGCTTTGGGGCCGGTGGTATTCCAGGTTCGAAACCCTATTCTAATGAAAATCCGTCGTGTATTGGGACATTTGCATGTTAAATTATATGTAGGGGATCAAACGTCCTCACGCTGGTGTGGTGCGGAAGTTTGGAAAGGGGTGCAAGCTTAGGTGTCGTCCTCGTCATCTGACCGCGGTTCAAAATTGCGAGGTTCGTTCCGAAATAACCCTTGTGTTGCTTCAAAAATGGTCGTTATATAACTAAAGTTTATTAATTTTAAGTTGCCTCTTCATAGAAATTTTCGATTTTTTTTGCCCCATTATTTACCTTTAATAAGTAATAAAATATAGTCACGAATGCAATAAGCAAATCTATTATGCAGGATAAAAAGAGTAATCGGTATGAAAAGCTGATGCCAATTATTCCAATTACTACAAACCCTTAGAGAAATTGACTTTCGGAAGTTTAAATGGAAGCTAATTTCGTCTAGATATTCTCTTTATCAATTATTCGTATGATTGAAGTTAATTATACCTGTGAGTTTATATCTTCTGTTTTTCTAGTGCATATATGACAGTCTGAGAAGTTTATGGCATATTTTAGATAAACTTCGCAGACGAAATTTTTTTGGACATAACAGCAAAGTCTGGAAATTTATGATAGTTAAAGGTAATCAAATAAAGGTCAACCCATATGAGGAATGCATCCATTTAAACTGTATTTGCGCTAATGTGATTGCTCCGCTTCGTATAATTACTGACATTAGGAAAATTTTATAAAGCTCCAATTCCAGATCACTCTAAATAATGCAGAAGAACAGGAATGATATTTTTTTGAGATATAGTTGTACACCCTTGATCAATTATTAGTTAGTTAGTCGTAATAGGAAGGACAGTTTTTAACGGCTAGATGATTAATAAAAGGTGATTTGAAAGTCACAGCTCACGCAGCAAATATATGTAATTAAATAGTTTCAATTATTTCTCATAAATTTTATGCTGATTTTTTAAAGCTTTTGTTAAATAATTAACAAAAGTTTTATTACCAAACTAAATAGATTTTAAGCAATTAATCGAAAGCTAATATTCTTTTAATGTTAGATTTTGATGAAGAAAGGGAAAAGTGCTTCACTCCCTTTTCTCGTGTAACGCATTCCTGACGCAGAGAACTCACACAGGTGTGAAAAGTATGGTAATTGCTTTCTTAGATGCTGTCTGGACATGAAGGTGGACACTGGTGGTCATAAGACCAAATTATGAAAGAAAAAGTATACAAATTACCTTAAAATTATACAAGTTATCCGACTTCAAAATTATACTATGTTCCGCATATGCACAGTAAAAATTATTTAATATAAATACACAAATTTCCTCTAAGATTCAAAGCATTAACTTCAAATTTCAAAGCCATGTTTCCTTAAGGCATTGTCACGTATTCTGTAAGTTTTATAGAATTTGGTTGAAAACTCTGTATATTATAAACAAAAAACATGCGGAAAAGTGGGGACTTTTTAAAGAAATCTTTATATCTTCAATAATATACGTATTATTTTTACGAAAATGCATGTAAATGTTGTGAATATGAAACAAAACCATTGATGAAAGTTTTAACTCATTATCAAACTTCTGTGAGCTGGGGTGAGACCAAATTATTTCTTCATCATAACTTTCTGGTCGGCCCTCTCCCGACCAAATTTTCTCTGTAACATGTGAGTTTCGACAATTGCACTTCCTGTTGAGATTGCATGACCTGTTGAGTCAATAACACGTCGAGTTGTTGTACTTTGTCCCACACGATATAAGAAGATATGCCAAATCATTTCTTCATCATAACTTTCTGGTCGGCCCTCTCCCGACCAAATCTTCTCTGCAACATGTGAGTTCAGACAATTGCACTTCCCATCACCTGTTGAGTCAATAACACGTCGAGTTGTTGTACTTCGTCGGGCAAAAGGAGTTCCCACA